>JAJJWW010009600.1:0-271530 GCA_023531295.1 Papaver armeniacum | reverse complement strand
TTTTTGAAATTTTGGTTGAGCCTATAATCGGTAGTAAATGAAGTTATCCTGACTTCCGATTATCCTTGCTCTCTTTGCAAATATCCAACCATATTCGGTAGTCTAAATAGTTTATATAACTACCGAATGTAGAGTAGCCCCAAAATCAGATTTTGCAAAAATCTTTTTTTTTTTTGAATTTTGGTTGAGCCTATAATCGGTAAGAAAGGAAGAGTTATCATGACTTAGATTATACAATGACTCTCTTTGCAAATATCCAACCATATTCGGTAGTCAAGATAGTTCATATAACTACCGAATATAGAGTAGCCCCAAAATCAGATTTTGCAAAAATCCTACTGAAATTCAATTTTCTCGTAGAAAAAAAATCCTGTCAGGTCGAACACAGCCGGGAGGGGCTACGCCCCCCCGACCCCCTGCACCCCTGTATAGCGTCTGACATTGTATTCATACCACGTCCATGCCCGCACCGAGCTTTTCAATCGCATTGGTTGAGTCTATAATCGGTAGTAAATGAAGGTATCCTGACTTCCGATTATACAATGGGTCTCTTTACCGAAATCCTAGCATAATCGGTAGTCAAAGATAATTCATATAACTACCGAATATAGAGTTGCCCCAAAATGAGATTTTGCAAAAATCCTTTTTTTTTCTAATTTGGTTAAGCCTATAATCGGTAGTCAAAATAGTTCATATAACTACCGAATATAGAGTTGCCCCAAAATGAGATTTTGCAAAAATCCTCTTTTTTTCTAATTTGGTTGAGCCTATAATCGGTAGTCAAAATAGTATATAACTACCGAATATAAAGTTGCCCCAAAATGAGATTTTGCAAAAATCCTCTTTTTTTCTAATTTGGTTGAGCCTATAATCGGTAGTCAAAATAGTATATAACTACCGAATATAGTGTTGTCCCAAAAATGAGATTTTGCAATCGGTAGCTAACTAAACTACCGATTATGAAGGGGCATACAAGTATTTTCATCCTATTTTGTCTTTTGTGTCGCCCCTAATTCGTTTGGGGTCGCCCCTAAAAATGTTTTTATGAATAATGTATCCAAAACAAAATGATATTCTTATATGCCTTGCATTTTTAGGGGCGACCCCGAAAGAATTAGGGGCGACACTAAAAGACAAAAAGGTCACCCAAACGTAAATCTAAGCTACCCCTTATCTTCGATTTTTCGAAATGGCCAATATGCCCTTATATAATCGGGAGCCTACACCATAATCGGTAGGTAAACATTCAATCGGTAGGTTAAATTGATATTTTACCTACCGATTATTGTGTAGATACTTCGACTAATAATCTCTTTTATAATCGGTAGGTTATCCAACTTGTAAGACTACCGATTATAAGGAGCCCCATATTCAACCCTGTCCAAAATTCCATAGGTTTTGAAGGGTGCAGAGCCAACCATAACCACTTGGCTTGAGCTGTGGATGTAGCCATAATCGGAAGACTAATAGGTTACATACACTACCGATTATAAGTTGCCCCAAAATGAGTTTTTTCTAAAATCCTTCACGTAATGAATTTTGAAATCTACCATAATCGGTAGGGTATATAATTATATAACCCACCGATTATAACGAGACCCAGATCCAACCCTTGCCATATTCCATAGGTTTTGAGTGTGCACAGCCAGCCGTAACCACTTGGTTCGCGCTTTGGATGCAGCGTTAATCGGAGTTAAATATATTACCAAACCATCCGATTATGGGTCGCCCCAAAATGAGTTTTTCTAAAATCCTTCATGTGATGAATTTTGAAATATACCATAATCGGTAGTCTATCCAACTCAACAACCTACCGATTATAAGGAGCCGGATCGAACCCTTGCCAAATTCCATTGGTTAGGGTACAGGGGCCATGCATAACCATGTGGTTCGTGATTTGGATGTAGCCATAATCGTAAGCCAAATAGGTTCCACAACCTACGATTATAGGTTGCCCCAAATTTAGTTTTTTCTAAAATCCTTCATTTGATGAATTTTGAAATCTACTATAATCGGTAGTCTACTCAACTTAATAACCTACCGATTGTCAGGAGCCCCGGATCGAGCCCTTGCCAAATTCCATAGGTTTTGAGTGCACATAGCCAGGCATGACCATGTGGTTCGTGATTTGGATGCAGCCATAATCGGAAGTATAATAGGTTACCAAACCTACCGATTATTAGTTGCCCCAAAATGAGTTTTTTCAAAAATCATTTTTTTTTGAAAATTTTGAAAGCTACCGTAATCGGGAGATATACTAACTTACATACCTACCGATTATTGGTTTTCCAAGATATCAGCTACGTCAAATTAGCCATTGCAGTTTAAACCAACTTTAAGAAATAGCCGTTGTAGTTTTTGGGAAAAAGAAAAAGAGTCGTTGGACCCTAAACCTATATAAAGAAACTCATATCTATCAACCCAATTGCACCAAACTCTTTCCTCTCTTGAGTTCTAATTTTGAAAACCAAAAACATGGATATTGCTTTTGCCGAAGAAGAAGATTGTGCTATTTATAAAGCGTGGGTTGTGGTAACTGCTCATGATCGTGTTCACAAGCTCCACAAACGGGAATCCCAAGAGCAGTTATGGAACCGTATTCTAATGGTATTTGAGGCGTTAGATGGTAATCGAATTCGAAGATCGTCCAATGACATTAAGATGAGAAAGGATGCGGTCGACAAGGAGATTGACAAACTTGAAGATGAAGAACAATTTGTTAGGGACGCTTTTTCTTGGTGGACGTATGAAAAACGAGTAAGTATCTTTATAACTCCGACTCACATTAACATAAGTTAGTACTAACTTGTTACTCATTCGTAATTTCAGAGAAATCTTGCTGATCGTCGGTATATGGACCTCTACGGAAACGATTTGAACATGAAGGATGTTACAAGATCAAGAGGGACAATTTATGTGGTGTTTGGACGTTATGATGGTCAATTAGGAATATGGATTTAGGTGCTTTTGACGAAATTGTAAGGTTAAGGTCGTTTGAACTTTATGTAATGGATGTAATCGGAGGGTTATTAATACAAATTCTTTCCGATTATACATAAACGAAAGCTTATTTTGTTAAACAAACTACCGATTAACGTATTCGGTTATATTATGTGTCAACTTTCGTTCCGATTATGGTGTTATTTGGTTCCAGAAACATTGGTTATCTCACACAAAATAATCGAACACCAACAAAAACTAAACCTACCGATTAACTATATTCGGACGTCAAGGTGAAAAGTTAACTTCCGATTACGGTGTTGTTTGGTTACAGAAACCATAGTTGTTTTTTGGTAGAATAATCGGAAATTAGCAAAACCACAAACCTCCGATTAAAAATATTCGGTGGTCAAGGTGCTCAATTAATTTCCGATTATGGTGTTGTTTGGTTACAGAGAACAAAGTTTTTTTACATATAACAGTCGGCAGAAAAATTACAAATAAATCTACCGATTATTGTTATTCGGAAGTGAAGGTGCACATTTTCCTTCCGATTGTGGTGTTGTTTGGATATAGAAGACAAGTTTTCTTTACACATGATAATCGAAGAGAAAAGTATATTAGCAATCCTCCGATTCTGAGCAAATATTTTGCAAAATCCCCAGAATCGGTAGGTTAATAACGTATAACCCTACCGATTCTGACTAAAAAATGGAACATCCCCAGAATCGGTAGGTTAATATATAAACTTATCTTCCGATTGTGTTCCAAAATTCAACACTTTCATGTCTCTTCATGTGATTCGCTTGTGAGTCATTGTTAAATGCATAAAATGTGTAAAATAACTATTCTTAATCCATAAACATAACGTAACAACTAATATTCCAACACAAACTTTGAAAACGACATAATCCGACATAATCCAACATAAACAAAGTTATCCATAAAGTTTACGAAAAACATCGAGAGTTTACAACATCGAAAGTTTACTTGTTCCTTTTTGCTTTGATTTTGCGACCTTTACCAGCTCTACGACTTGGACCAGCATCATCATGGGTTCCATCAACTTGAGTGCTTGATGAAGCCCGAGTTCTTTTGGTTGTAGGTTTCTTTTGCAATTTTTCCCCGAATTGAGATGCATACTCCTCATTGTCAACGTTATCAATCAACTGTTGGTGCTTTTTTATCTTCTCAATTGAAACAGGCTCTCCGGACTTTATACAATCAGTGCACCATTTCGACAAACGCTTGAACCTGTTCACCTGTTTTAAAACATAGCATACCATCAAACGGTTATTACTCTATTTTGACCCATAATATTAAACTAAATTAACAAAACAATACGTACCAATCTATCAAAACCCGCAGTTTCTCTTTGAGGATACTCTTGTCGGTCGGCTTTGCTTTAAGATCACAGATTACACGAATATGAGAAACATTGCGGTACCAATCCATATAGTTGGGAGCATTTTCAAAACCTTGGTTGGCTGCCTTTCCTTGGTTGATCAAGTAATGCGCCCTTCTATCCCAATGGAATTTACGGGATGGTGGACCCTTGTGAACCACCGTGATAGAATCTTTATCAGACTCGCATTGCTCCAGATCCAAAGTGAAATTGCCATGGATTTCCTCCTTTGGTATAACTTTGTACAAAACCGTGTTGTCGCATCACCCTTGAGGCATTGTACATCACATATCCCGTGGGGTGCCACAACGGTCCAAAATAAAGTTCCAAATCGGACCAAAATAAAACCATTCCTTGTATGGATCAAAGCATACGTCTTGGGCATTAAGTGAGTCCAAAATCTCCCTCAAACAAATCACCGATGCTCCTTCGTCCTAGAATGGTTGTCATCGAAGACGTACTTTCTTCCTATAGGGTCACCTTTCTCCCACGCCAGGGTTTTCAATGGCCAAGGCCAATATAGGGAAGTGGTCGTAGATCCAAGTCTATAATGTCATTTTTGCAAGTATTAGGAAATTGATTCTTCAATAGTATAAAAAAATAAAAAAAAACCAAGTATGTGGAGTTAATAAACAATACACATAGCGGACTCACGTTCCCGCAACTTGGCTAATTCCAAGCCTCGACGCTTTTCTCAACTCTTCCATCAACCACGCAAGGCATGCCGTGCCCCAAGAGTACTCATGCACTTTATCGAGAGGATCCGAGAAGTTGTAAAGGTTGGCGTCGACCCGATTGCCACCACTGGTATTAGGGAAAATGACACATCCCAATACACATAGGAGATATGCGGTGGCCGCGTGGTTGACTTGCTCGTCCGTTAAAGTTCCTTTCTCTTCTTTATCCTTGGTGCCCTTGAACATATCCATCGAGTACCCATGTTGAACTGTCTAGTTCTATACTTCATGCATCTTTTGAACTCAGTTGTTGATGTTTCTTCATCCTAACCCAAACACTTCTTAGTCAGATCATAAAGATTCCTCCATTCCAACTGCTTAGTGAACTCGGCCCTAACACCCTTGCCATGGACGGGGAGTTTAAGAATCTGCTCAACATCATCTGGGGTTATCGTCATCTCCCCAAACGGCATATGGAAGGTGTCGGTCTCAGGATAAAGTCTCTCCACAAACGCCGATATAGCCACCCGGTCATGTTTCAACATTGAGTTCTCCGCAGCATTGGCCAACCCTGAATTCGCAATAATGGTCTTGAACCTTTCACATTCACCCTCCAAAGGCCAATCTAGCATTTTTGTTGGTGCGGCGGTCGCTTTGAGTAAATGAACCGCATCGGAATGATACTATTAAACACATGACAAGTTAAAAATAAAATTAGAATAACCTAAAACTACAACCCTTAAAAGTATTACGGAGAAAAACATAATAAGTTAATAAAATGGATACGATCATTACCTCGGTTTCATATATTTCTCTCGGCCCGGGATTCTTTGTATCCAAATAACAATTGTCCTCCATCCTCCGGCAGCCCAAGGATTACACCTTCTGGAATATCCTTCACCTTCAGTTCATCTCGGACAAGGTGTTTCGCTTTCTTTGGAGGAGGATTTCTCTTTTCGCTTGTCCTACTTCTTCGGGTGCTTCTAGTTCAATTTCTGGTTGTGATGGTGGAGCACTTGGTTGAACACCTTCTTGGATTGGTTGTGATTGAGAGGCACTTGGTTGAACACCTTCTTGGATTGGTTGTGATTGAGAGGCACTTGGTTGAACACCTTCTTGGATTGGTTGTGATTGAGAGGCACTTGGTTGAACACCTGATTGAACCGGTTCTGATTGAGGGGCACTAGGTTGAACAGCTTCTTGGCTTGCTTGTTGAGTTCCAACTTGAGCACTTGAAGCGGCATTAGCAGTCCTAGCTCTCCTTGCACTAGCTGTCAGGTTCTGACGCCTATCCTTCCTTGCACTAGCCGAGACAATTGCATCTTGGATGTTTTTACCTCGCCTATCCCTAAACAACCAAAAAAAGTACAACAGGTTATGAAACTAAATATTCGGTTGGTTGATTTAACAAATTGCCTCCGATTACTCTCAATCGTAAGTATCGGTTCACCTAAAGCTACCGAATACGTATAATCGGAAACAAAATAAAATTTTTGGTGTTCGAATATGTTTATCTACACACAATAATCGGAAGCTAAAGTTCAACATAACCCTCCGAATACAAATAGTCGAAAGGCATAAAAAAGTCCACCTACCGAATGCCACACAATCGGAAGCCTCACAAAACTAATGTCTACCGAATATGCGTCACTTTGTGTCCAGAAACAAATCAAGTTGTTAGCCTAAACAATCGGAAAGAAATTACAGAATATATCACCCGATTATTGCGTCTCTAATACTTGTTCTTCCCTAGTATATTCGGAAGGCAAAATCACAATTAGCTTCCGATTATGATCGATTTAGGCCTCAGTAATGAAAAAAGTTATATAATCGGTAGGATACCTAAATTTTTACCACCCAAATATGACAAATTTTCTCGTGAAATGAAGAGTTCGACCACAATCGGAAGTTTATAACAATACCTAACCTACCGATTCTGGGTAATAACCGAAAACCCTAAAATAAATAAACATGGATTCGTCCAATTGAAGCAATATAAACCAAATTAATGGTAGAATCTTACCTAATCGGCGCCATTTGAAGTTGCCTGAGAGTTTGGCTATCAGTATCGCCTACTTCATCGTCTTCGTGTTCTTCGGGTTCGTGAGTTAAAACCTCTTTATTACGGGCATGCAATCCAATATTCGGATCCTCACCGCGCACTACGTTTTTGGTTAGAGCTTTCTTACGTTCCGTTTCTTTCATCTTTATAGAGAATAATCGACGATGATTCGATTCGACGATGAACGATGTATAGCGAGGAGAGGGAGAGTTTTCCTCTCTGCAATCGGAAGGAAAGAGGAGAAGAGGAGTTGAAGTTGAAGTTGAAAAGAAAATGAAATGAATTTGAATTTAGGTCGACTTTGGTTTTATCTGTCAAACGGTTGTTAATTGGTAGGTAATACCACCTAATTATCTACCGATTATTGGAAGCCCCAAATTGAGCATTGGTCAAATTCCCTAGGTTCTGAGGGGTGCAGAGCCGACCATAACCATGTGGTTCGTGATTTGGATTTAGCCATAATCGGAAGCAAAATAGGTTACCCAACCTCCCGATTATAGGTTGCCCCAAAATGAGTTTTTTCGAAAATCCTTCATTGTATGAAATTTGAAATCTACCATAATCGGTAGGCATTGTTACTTTTACCATCCGATTATGGGAAGCCCTAAATCGGTAGCTTAGACATTTTTTTATTCGTCCGATTATATAGGAGCCCCAAATTTCACCAATGCAAAATTCAAAAGATTTCTTATTTCTATACTTTAACAATCGGTAGTCTCGTGAGGTTATTTCCCTTCCGATTGTTATAGAAGCCAGATGCGAGTTTGGCACAAAATCGATAATAATCGGTAGTATAATATAGTTACTAAGCTTCCGATTTCGGTATAACAATCGGGCACAAAATAGCTTCCGATTGTGTAAGGGCATTAACGTATTCTCCGCGTTTTTGGACATCCCTTAACGGTGTATATGGGTTGGGAATAAAAAAGTCGCCATTAATTCTTTCGGGGTCGCCTCTAAAAGTGCGAGGCTTATATGGTCATTATGACCAGTAACCCATTATTTCTTGAAATGTAAAATTGTTCTTTCACTTCGATCAAATGTGAGTCATAAGCTGCCCTTATCCGCTGGGTATACAGTGCTTATAGAACAACCGTAAGCCCGAAAACCCTAACCCTAGATATAAAAAGGAAAGTAACTCGAGAGACAAACGATTCGAATCAGTCTTTCTTCCCTTTTGAAAATCTAATTGGTAGCAGGACAAGATGAAGAAACTTAAAGACATGGATGAAACAAGATGTTTATGTATTGATCTGGATATTCGGTATAGGCGGAGTCGGAAAATGGACGAAGATTGGAATTTTTCGTTTCCTTGGTCTATATCTTTGTTAACTCATCAATCTCATCAACGACACGAAGGCTACTGGAAAGGGTATACTCTAGATCTTTAACTTGTTCAACATCTTTGTTTATTATTGTAACACCGTATATTACGTGGGTTTAGTGTAGTTGTTGATTTATAAATTATTTGTAAAGAAATTGACTTACATTGATGTTGTTAGTTTATTGATTGCGTGGGTTTTGGTCAATTGTTGTTTGATTGAGGAAATTGAAAGAAACTTTTGGGAATTTCATGAAATATGATGGATTAGAAAAAAAAAATTGAATTTCATGGCTTGAATGATTGCTGATAGAAAAGAGATTTGATGTTGCATGTTGTTATTCTTACAGATGGCTCGTGGTAAGTCTACCGGAGGGAAGGAGGCACTAAAGAAGCAGCAATTTAGACGCTGTCCTGGTACTGTTGGTGCTCCTCGGTATGTTGCTTGTGACTATGTTTTTTTTTAGTATTAATTTGGTTTTGCGGGTTTGGGATTATGGTGAAATAATCTAGGGCTTTATTTCTATATCTTTTGGTTTACATTTAACAGACTTGTTGAAACTGAGTCTTTTGAGATTTTTGGGGGAAAACATTGTTTGTCGAGACTGAATGCACTTCTTACTGTCTACTGCAGGACATGCGAACCCTCTGAAAACAACGTACTTTGCTGTTCAATACCCGAGTTTATCAAAGACTGCGTAAGCCAATTAAATGGTGAAAATCTTAAACGTTTCGAAAAGAGTTGCTTTGGGCATTTCACACACTTACCAAGAGTTATGTTCTGTCCACATCTCGTCCACAATATACTGCTGAAGAGAAAGAACGAGGAGGAGGAGGAGGAGGATGCCATGTGTTTTGTCATTGGCAGTCAGGAGATATTTTTTGGGGAACGAGTTTGCAATGATGTCAGGTTCAAAGTTTCAAGGGACTGATAAAATAGTGCAGAAGCCTAAAGAGATACGTCTCATGGAAGCCTATTTTCCCGGTCAGAAATGTGTTAAGCTGGAAGATTTATTAGGGAAATTCCGTGAACTGGAAAACAATGAGGAGGATAAATTGAAGTTAGGCTTGCTTGCTATCGTTGAAGGTGTGATCTGAGGAGGAGCGTTAATAATGGTCATTTCCTTCTAGTTGACAACCTCGAGGAGTTCAACAACTATCCTTGGGGAAAGCTGTTTTACAAAGTGACGAGAAATTCTCTCATCAGAGCCAAAGGTATATTCTCAGAAGGGATTCCCACATGTTTTCCAGGTATGGATAATAACTCCAGTTGATGATGAGTGTAAAACTAAATTGCCCAATAGATTATTTTTTTATTTTTATTTTTTATCTTGACAGGCTTGGATTTTCGAAAGCATACCAACTTTGAAACATAAATACACCGTTGTAAACCAAAGTTGCCCTCAGGCCCTTCACCCTCATATCGTACAGTTGCACATGGAAATGCCTCGAACCAAGGCACCATCACATGAACAAATCCGCGCAGACTTGAGCTGTGTAGATGTGAGGAAATCTCTTTTCTCCCTTGGCATGTTAATCACATAATCTGAAGTTAATCTGGACTTTTTTTTTTTTTGCAGATTGTGGTTTTGTCAACTTTACAGCTTACACAAGAAGAAATAAAAGAAAGCTACATGGCTGGGCTTCTAAGTGAGGTTGACATTTCAGGAGTAAGAGGACATGAAAAGGATTCAGGCACAGAAGAGCTAAGATATGAAGATAATTCTACTGAACATAGGGAAGCGAATCATTGTTCTAGCCCCACGAATTCCTTGGTAAGATCACATTGCAAAAATGCTCTTTTTCAGTACACAAATGTCTCTTAATGTAAAGTTCAGTGAACCAAAACTCGCCCTAACTTGCTTCAATCTTAACTTAATCACACAGCCATTGATGGAAGTGCTAGTTTAATAAGTTTCTATATTTCACAAGATTACTCAGGATCTTTTTTTTTGATACAGATTATGTCAATCTTTTGTTTCACATTTAACAAAAATTCTTCTTCTTACCATTATCTTTAGTCTAAACATCTTTTTCTTAATCGTATTGATTATATAATATATGTTCATGTTAATTGTGTTATATCATATTTCAGAATTGATTTATGATGCTTAAGTTCATCATTTGTAACTTAATTAGGATTTTAATTGCCAAGTAATTAGTCATCTGTTTATTTACATTTGTTACATTACATTCAGAAATCCCATAGAAGTCTTGGTCTGGGAGAGCGAAAAGTTGCTGCCGTGATTGACAAAGGCTTGCAAGATTGGCAGGACTCAGGAGAGAAAAAACCAAGGAGACTAGTTATAAAGGGAAAGGAATTTGGAGAAATCGAAGAGTACATCACAAATGAATGACAGTGGTAACCCAGCTGAACCTTCTTGTCTGATCAAAATCTTAATGGAAATAAAAAAGCAACTGGATTTGAAAGCTGAAAAGCCTTTCTTGCATGTGAGAGTTTTGAACCATGTTCACATTGATAAGTTTGATGAGTTTTTGCTGCAATTAGTTTGTTGATAAAAGTTTCATTTGCTTTTTCAGGTTGTATGTCTAGTATTTGGGTCGAAAAGATGCATTGGACCAGATAATCCAGGTCGGATCCTTGTCTTGGCAACACTATGAAGCTAAATCAATTCTGGGGTGAGGACTCACCATTCAATAAGGCTGCGGGGTTAAGAAACGAGACAGCCGAATAGGCTTTGACAGCTTGAATGGCAGCGAAAAGGATTGCACAAAGATTCTCTGTCATGTCCAAGGAACTAGCAAATTGGTAATTCTGGCTAGAATTGTGGGATGAAACATTAGAGGTACCTTATCTTTACATGGTTTGATGATTGTGCATGTCGCTAGTGGTCCAAGTCAATTATCCTATGATTGGTTGATCAAGAAATTAGAATGCTTTGAGCTGTCAAAAATGGAAAAATAGTATAACTAATTTTGGGCATCTTATACACCTAGTTATTAAGAGAACAAGAATTTCTCTAACACTACTAGCACCAAGTATTTATATTGGATCCGTAAAACACTAATTGCAGATGTTTTCTTATTTAATTACTACTAAGCCATCTTATATATTCAAGTAACTTGAGTTTTTTCAATTACTCTTTCCATGTATGTTGATATTTTCTCTAGGATGCTAGTTTTTAGATTACTCTATGACGTCTTGGGCGTTTGTTTTTTGGTCAGAAATCTAAATCGGGGTAATAGTGAAGCTAACTTGTTAACTATTCAGGAAGTTTAACATGGCTTTATATTGGTACAGTTACATCTATACTGTTTGAAATTGGAAAAGAAAATTTATACTTTGGGGTTTGCTATAATTCTTTGAAATTCGAGAAAGACGAGCATATCACTTGAATTCTTCGTTTTTGACAGATTTTGATTTCTCGAACTCATTTCTTATTTCAAAACTCAGCCACTTGCCCGCTTCTGTATCGTTGTTGGGATATTGCCATATTAGTCCTGGTACTCATATACTAATAAATGGTTGCCTGATGGCACTTGCCCTGTTCCTAACCCTGGTGTTGTTATGGATTTATCCTTGAAAGTTTCTGATATTGTAACTCCTCAGGGACAATGGAATTTTAATCTTACTACTGAATTATTTCATCTTGATACTGTCTCTTCTATTCGTCTTTTAGAACCAAATCTTGCTAGTATTGATGCTAGGAAATGGTTAGGCAAGGATGGTATGGTTTCAGTCAAATCTGCTTATAATTATCTTTCTCATAGAAATTCACATGTTCGTAAAGTTGGCTGGTATAAGATTTGGTATCTGCAGGTCATTCCTAGGGTTAAGAATTTTTTGTGGAAAGCTTCATCTTTTGCGTACCTGTTAGAGATCATATTGGCAGATTCGTTCCTTTAGATGTCACTTGTCCTCTTTGTATTTTATGTGTATCAGAAACAGTTGACCATCTGTACTAAATGTCCATTTGCTGAAGCTATATGTAGAGGTCTTTCTATGTTGCATAATTTTACTGCAGCTAGCTATTAACAGATCTTTCTCTGACGATACTTTGTGGTTATGGAAATATAGATGTAAATTAGTTTTTGAGCATGTTCAACCTAACCCTGTAGATCTTATTAGTTCCATTAATAAAGAAGTGTCTACACTGATGCTACCTGCTGTTACATTTCAAGTTTCTTCACATTCTTTGTCTTGTTCTTCTTGGCATCCTTGTGGTTCCTATATTTCTCTTGTTACTTCTTTTGTGATTGATAGTAATACTTGCTATGTTTTCTTTAATGCTGCGTATCTTAAAAATAATCATAAATTTTCTTATGGCATTCTATTATCTCAGAATTTGCAGGAGGAGCAGGATGGTGTTTCTCTTCCACAGAGGCAGAATCTTGAGCTTGCAAAGGTGCAACTAGATGGGCTCAACTAGTGATAATCCCTCAAAATAATTTTCCTTAATGAATAATCAGTTTGCTGTTGACTGGAGATCTTTTAACTTTTTTCTAGTTCGTTTTGTACATATGTAAAACGGAAATGCAATGTATTAGCTGATAGGCTTGCTAAATATTTACTAGATATAGTGCGTCTTTCAATTAGAATGTCTTTCAGTTATTAGCTTCTGAAATTTAGTACCCAAATGCTGTCCAAATTAATCGGGCAGGCACAGACAATTGGCAACTTTGAGAAGGAAAGACTAGCTGATGGCTGATGCCATGACTTAAAGAATGAAAGCTCTACGGTTTTTGTTTATACTGACAGCTCCCGTCATTCTAGAAATGTTTCGTATTACATTTCAATTGAAGTAAAACATCGAGAGCCGTTTTTGGGCATATCAAAAAATTACTGGGCATTCATTTTGTCTAAGTTCGGCTTAAAAGTTATCAGCCGAACCTTGCAAACCTAGGCAAAAAAAAAAGTTGTGAGCCGAACCTTGAGAATGCCCGGTAATTTTTTGGTATGCCCAAAAACATGTCTCAAAACATCATCTTGTTTGTCCTTAGGGTGTTGCTCTTGTATAAACCCAAGAATTTTTCTGATCAAGTTCCCAATGGGCTAAGGAGTGTGGGTCTGTCACTGTTGTCATGTCTCAACTTGCAGCTTGCAGCTCTGATGGCTTAGGTTGTAACTACTTGCAAGTCATGTCTCATTTTTCCTGCAACAAAATTACGTATGAAGCTGTAGGGGTGAGCATGGGCCGATATGGACCGGTTTTTACCTCATCCGCATCCAATCAAATTCATTACGGATTTCAAATTTGCCATCCGCATCCAAATCAACATCCAACGGATTGGCATCTAATGGATGCACGGATGAACGGATTGGGTACGGATAATCCAATGGATTTGCGTTAGTTATAATTTATAATGAAAAAATAAAACCAATATATTTTTCTTCTTATAAACCCTACACATTTTATATATCTACTAGGTATCACCGGTGCCGAGGCCCCGGCTCAACCTCTCATTTTAGTCATATGTGTACATACTTTATTTGTTTGTAAAAATACATTAAAGAAGACTACAACTTAGTTAATGTATCCAAATACATTAAAAATGTTACAACTTAGTCAATTATACGATAGATAATTAATATCATTTCAGGGTATCCATACTTCTATAACATCAGATGTCTCCTTAATGCATGTTTCATATCATTTCAGGGTATCCATACTTCTTTGTCATTACTTAATGCATGTTTCATACCCCTCTTAGATGTCTCCTTGTCCTTATCTTTGGTTGTATGTGTAATGTTTTTTTCGCGATCTAGAGTCTGTAGAGAAGGAGAGCTTTACATGTAAACAGTGATTCATGTTTGAAAAAAAAAATTTTTCTAGTAACAATTGCTTGCAAAGCAACCTAGTATTATGTATCAGCATCTGAATCCTCTAACTCCCTTGTTGTTTTGAATACTTTTTAGACCGTAAAATTGCTAGATTGGTTGTTTGTATTGTACTCCTGAATTATCAATTCGAAAATAAATTTGTGGTCCTTGATTCGGTTGAACCACCCATGTTCCTTTTCTCACTTGTTAATTTGTTTTTGAAATAAATAATATGATGAGCATGCATTCACAGGATATCTATCTATAATCAAGTTAATTGTCCATACTAATATGTCATTACCTGATTGCATTTTTCCAGGTAAACTACATGTTCTATGGCAGTGCATTTCATCAACTTTTCTTTTCTCTTTCCCATGACGATGAATACTGCGCAGTATCTTTGTTATCCTTTACAACCAAATTCAATTTGTACCAGTGTATATTCTAAGTCATTAGTAAGTCTCGATGTATTGGTCATCCATTTTTCAAAAATGTCGTTCATTTGCACCATGGTATATCATCTTTAAATTTGTTTTGGTACTTTCTATACCAAGGTTCTTCGTCTTCTTCGTAATCAATCTTTTTATTACATCGGCTACATGTTGTGTAGTACTATTCTATGTTTTTAGAAGAGGGTCTTTGGGTTGGTATATGTTCTGAGAAAGAACTTTAAAAATATCATTAAAATGTTTATGTTATTCATGTATCTTCATTAACATACCCCATTTTTTATTATCAAGGTATCCCACTAATATTTTCAAGTTTTTGTTATCTGGGTATCCCTATTATAGTCCAGTTTTTGTTATCCTCATCATTGATGATATCATAAAACAAAAAAGATAAATTAAAAAAAATATTGGTGTTATTTTTATTTGATGATTCAATAATAATTCAATGGTGATCATTGATTAAAGGTGAACATCACTAACCCATTATGTGAAAGTCAATGACAGTCAAAGTACAATGTGACTAAAGTGGATGATGGTCAGCGTTTTTAACTAACAAAATAGAACATATATGCAAGGCCCCTATGGGAAGAGCAACCTTGGAATCCATGAATTAGTGTTCGAAGAAATATTTTATAAGCAACTCAGAACGATGTTGCGTTCCTAAACAACAACTATGTCCAATATATATGTATCTATTGACAATACAATTACTTGTTAGATGATATAATTCTTGACACTTGTTTCATCTTACTATTGATAAATGATAAGATTTTTTTTTACAACTCTCGAGGCTTGGCATATATTAAAGATGAAGATCCCCTCATTCATATTTTTATTTTAAACATCGAACAACTGTTGGGTTAATACTTGCACACATCGTACATATGTATAATTTGGTATGTACCTTCATCAACATGTGACGATAAAAGCAATAACATGAAAGATAATTAGGTCTTTATCATCATTATGCCAACGATAATTTGAATGTCCCACTTTATCCAAAAACATACGATCCGTATCTTTGGTAAACTTCATTCCTACATTCAATTATAAGTATTATTGGGGAGCTAATTCATGGTTAACTTTTTCTTCTTGCTAATTCCGAATGCTAGATAATTCAATATAAGGATTATTTTGAATTTCATCTTGGTATATGTCTTTTCTTCATGCTTATTCAACATAAGGATTGTTAATTCATGAATGAACAATGCTTAAGTTCATTTTTTTAATTTACAAAAATAGTTTAGTCCATATACAATCTATTTGCTTTAGAAGATATTATTCTAACATATTGTTATTTGTTTGTTTTTTTTTCTTTTTCTAATCATCTAATTTAGTATACGTAACCAACTTGATTGTTTATAATTTTTTGGAGTAGTTGCATGTTGATATAAAATTCTCCTTAACAATTGTATTAACTTTCCAATGTTTAATCAAACCTAATCTAGAATTCATTTATGTGTCTACTAATAATAGTGATAAAAATGTAAGATAATGTGCATGTTTGGATCACATGATCATTAGAAATTACAAAAGTTTAAATCATGAATTAAGGCTTTCTGAGCAACATATCCATTGTTACATTCATATTCTTGTACATACTCGAAAAATAAGGTATACTTAGAAGATAGTTAAATTCGTACAAATTGCGAGAGTACCAACTAATATCATTTAGTATTACATACTCGTACAAAATTAACATGTAAATTGTGATGGGTAATGATTCACGGGACTTCGAACAGCAATCGTATCATGAAGGCATTGAATGTATCAAGGGATATGTCCAAGCGCTAAGACTTATAAACTATATCTTTAGTTCACGAAGAGATTGCACCTGCCGCACTAATTATGTGCTAAATTTCTGTTGTTTAACATATCCAGTAGAGGTAAGGATAAGCAAATGCCAATACTCAAAGAAGCAGCAACGTGGAAATTACCCGTAGAAGCAGCGTACCGGTCTGGCAGTTTAACATACCATAACCTTATTAAAAAAGTATCTAAATTACCCGCGAATCGGTATGGTCGTTTAACATACCATAACCTTATTAAAAACGTATCTTGTTGTTGGGAACAAAATGTAGGCACATACAGCTCCATGCTGAAGCTCAAGTCAACCGATGAATTTCCATTCGTACATGCCCCCAAACGTTTCCTTAGTCGTTACCTTTCATAAATATCTTCCTCAACATTGCTGACCAATTTCTACAATGTAAATGTTTCTGTATCTCCTCAACATTCTAATCTGTAACAATGTAAACGTTTTCGTATCTCCTCAACATTGTTAACCACAAATCGGCTTCATAAACATATTTGTATCAAACAACGGAAGAAAGTATATCAAAACCCACTAAGCCAAAAATGTGAAAACGGAGCTCAGTCAGAAAAGCAATAGTCCAACACATTATGCGAGAATTTTGTTCGAGTATAACTGTAATCGAGCATGGGTACCTCATGTAGTATCACCGACTAACTGAATCACAAAACACTCTGTCAGTTTATAACTCATCTTCCATAAATAGTGACACTGACTAATCGAAAGACAAAGCACCTACAACAAAAAGTTTTTTCATAGTCAGTTCAATTATTACTCCATTTTCCATGTTGATGGACCAATAAATCACATACCTGAACTTTAAAGAGAAATAATTAAACTCTTTAGTCCGTAACTTCAAATCCAAATTAATGGGCATCACACTAAACTCAAAGAAGACTACTGAATAGCTCAATTTGAGATAAATGTTCTGCATGATTTTCCGTAAAAGAGGAAGGCATCTTGGAATGCATGTTTCCAAAGTCGGCTTGCTCAAATATCATGTGTATGTGTCTTGCACAAAATAGGGGTGGCCACTATAGTATTGTATCACGAAAAATTCAGTAGACAAATTCCTACCAAGAACATGAAACAGTGGCTTAAAGGCAAACGTGGTAATTGCTAGAACGATTACATTCTCTGTTTTTTCTTTCTTCTTCTTCATAAATTGCATTTTAATTAGCATATTCATCTTTTCTCTTGAACTTCCCATTCACTTTATCATTATTACTCGCTCCTTGTTTTTAGAGTTTAGCTGTAAACGATAGTGTAAAGCATAAAACAAAAACAAAACAAAAAATGTTTTATAATAACTTTCTACAACCACCACTAAAGTTTTACCAATTGCAGAAAACCTCCACCCTCCTCATTGTTATCTCTAACCATGATATTAATATTTGCTACCATAGGCAAAGAAACCATCAAGGTAGTTGATCTGGTCTACCGAGAAAGGCTAAGATTAACATAATTTCACTAAGAGAACTAAAGAATACGTAAAGATACTATAAGATGGGACGAAACAACTAATATGCCTGAACAATCTAATTTCCCATCTTTTAGAAGTGCAGAAAATGCCAAACACTATAAAACTTTCCAACTTTCCGAAACAACATAATTGTTAGTTGTGATAACAATTCAAGATTTGCCAAAAATAGGGACAAAGTAGTTTAATACCTGGTAGAGCTAATTTAGTAATTTTAAAAGAGTTGACTGATGACAAAATGCATTGTTTTCTTTTCTAGTTACATTTAAGCTTTATTGTATATTTGGAGAATATTAATTATAACTCAATATAACCAAATTGTTCAAATCTGTCCCAACTCCAGACTCCATCATCTAATTTCAGTTAAAGCCGGACAGTGAACATGACGTGATTCGAACACCACTCAGTTAAAGCAAGAGAGTGAACCTGACGTGATTCGAACACGCAACCTTCTGACTTAGATTCAGACGCACTACCATTGCGCCATAGATTCATACTCGTGCAAATAAATCATTGGGTTAGTTTGAACAATGAGGGGTGCCCAGAAGGTCCATCCACATGATCCGAATAACTCAAGTGGTTACATGCTTCTGTCTAAATAGAAAACACATGAACTATACATGAAACTGAAGACATATTTGTTGGGTTACAACTAAATATATGTCCAATATTCCAGATGCACGAAGACAAACACAGATTCGAGCTAGGACGTACAACAAAATAAAAATAAACATCCGAAGTATGAAGTGTTTAGTTTACACTATAATAATTTGCTTCTAAATAGTTAAACGGAGTCCATCCTCTCAAAATGGATTGCTTTTTGTAGTGCTTTTGTCAAGCCTTGCCAGATAATTAATTCTTGTACATAAGATATAGTTATGCATGTTGTGTAGAGTCTGTAGACTCATATCTGTCTCATTCATGTTTGACAGCATGAGAGACCAAAATGACTGCATCTTCCACAATGCAGGCAAAGTGGACAGACATGCAGTATTCCAAGTTGAGAGTAAAGCTATGACAGAATTAGGAATTACCTCCCACTTTCTAGCAGCATTACTAAAGTAAGACCATATGGAGCGAGCAAATGAGCCTTGTGCGAAGAGTTGGCTGGTATCTTCCTCAAACATACCACATAAGATACATACATTAGGTATAGGAGACCCATTAGTTGTGATAATAAAAACAAATCGAAAACTCAATTATACAAAGGCAGAAGCTGCACGACCAAGTATCTCATATGCTTCATCTATATCATCCAGATTAAATCATTAAGATTGAGTTCATGCATAGTACACACCACTTCAATTATTCTGATCCGGTTCCAATATGTCTAAATAACTTGGTTCTAAGCATTCAATATTTGGAAGAAATACAATATACCATATTCATGCATTTGTCGGCCATAATAGTGATATTGGAGAGAGGTTTCCTTCAATGTTCTACCTCACACACGGGAAAATACATGTACACAATATCAACACATTCAGTCGCCAACTAAACAATCTACACAAAATACCAACAATGTAAGGCTAGGATGTAACCTATTGCCTATTGGGGGTGATTGATTTGAGCAAGTTTGAATAGTTATCAACATATTCAGTGTTACTAAGCAACCCAAATTACAAAATAAATCCAATAAAGTCGTCAACTTAAATCTAACCAAAATACATACAGTGCAAGGCTACGATGCAACCTGTTTCCTATTGGGGGTGCTTGGTTTGAGCAAGTTCTAATAGTCGTCTTTCGTGCTTACTGAGCCTATACCCCCTTACCCAATCTATCGTCTTTCTTAGTACAGACTATGCAAGATCCCTAAAAGATGTGGAAAAAATTATGATTTTTCTCTAAAATTGAATAGATGGGGTTTAAGTTCTATATTTAGATTAGTGCAGGCTTCAGAACAAATGGGAAAGCATGAAACAGAAGACAACATCTGTGGTTATTTATTCGAAGCCTGCGGTTTGCCAGGTTCCATGAGATACCTTAAACCCCATCAATTATTTGTCAAAGAAAAATCAGTAACCACTATCTTAGAAAAATCAGTAATCATAAAAAGTTAACTAAAAATAGAATAATAAAATTCAAATATTATTCGTCCTTCGGGATCATTATCTTGAAGCAGCCGCATGTAGGAACCAAGTGTTTCCCGATTAACGGTGAGAATCACTATATGAAAGTACTTAACCTTCTAAACTGCCATAATATGCATGACCACATGTACGAAAGAAATGCTTTCCAACTGGCCAAGTTTGTAGAGCATAATACCCAATCAAATTATACATGCAGGAGCAACATAACTAAAAAAGCAATGTATCCAATGACCCTCAAAATTATGCAATGAAAGCAATCAAAAAAAAGCAATGTTTGAATCAAGGATCCAAATTAGGTGTTTTATCTTTCTTCCCATTTCTTAGTCCTAAGTATGGAAGTTCCTATTTTAAGCAAACTTGTCACAGTCAAACTTAGGTTTGCTGGAGATATTTGTGTCTTCCAAGATCATGCATGCATCTCTGCAATGATCCTAAATAAAAATGATAATTTACTCAATATATTGCATGCCCAATTATCAGAAGAAAAAAAAACGATAAAGAGAATACATACCCTGCTCAGAAACTATTGCCTCAACTGCACCTTCTCCAAGCTGTAGCCCCTGCGTCAAAACATAGAATAAGCTAAACTAAAGCGATCAAAACTAATCAGTTTCTAACCCTATAACCAAACCTAAAAACCAAATCAAAATCTTACAATGGATTCAAAGAAAAGGATCGCAAAGTAGAAAGAGAAAATAAAATAAAAAATTAGGGTACAATGACCCATATTTACTAAGTTATAAACTACATATAAGCGGAAGAGTTGGGATTACCTTGGTACTCCTTCATCGAGGTGGAGGAAATTGCTACTCACATCTGTGATTGATCCAATCTATCTTTATGTAGGTCTGAATACATAAGTGATGGTGGTGCTAGCTATCCGATCTAGAAAAGAGTAGATAAGCTGGTTGCGATATACACCACTAGTTTTAAATAATGGAGATTCGTCTCTAAAGTCTAGGCATGCTGCATTGAAAACAACAATAAATCTCAAGTTCCTTTTCGAATTATACCAAGTCATACAGAACACTATTTTAAAATGACGACAAAGAAAATAGTGCACCTATAGAAGTATATATTAACATCTCTGGCCGGCGCCGGCGGTTGTGGACTGAGTGACATATGGGGGCATGTAGCCAATGGAATTGTGTTGTATTCATCACATCAGAAGGATGATATTATGGGATAAAAACATATTCTAGTAGCCAAGCTTTGGATGTTTTTGATTTGGGATTTCTTGTTCGAAGACCCTATACCATAAATACGTTTACCAAGACTATACAATCAGCGTTTCACTAAATCAAAAGAGCGGAAGACGCACATAGGGTAGTGTAGTACAGTGCTCCTTGGTTCTGTTTATGGCAAAACAGTGAAATTCTAAAATCCTAGCATGTTTGTGTGCTAATTAGGTGACCCTATGCAGCAGCAAGCTCGATGCTTGCTTTGGACAGCAGTAATCACAGTGAAGATTGACCAAGAAAACTAAACCAACAACAGGACATACAACTTAATGGTTTGTGAACAATAACACTCCCAATGAGGCTAACGTTACTTTCAACACACGTTTGTAAATTACAATTACAGACTGATAGGAAATAAAGAGAGAACATATTATATCTAATGAGGTCGCACAAAGACTGGCATCACAAACCATAAAAGATAAAGGTCTTTGTTTCCGTCATCTACATACAAAGAACATCGAGTGTGCAACTTTGTGAAAATATGTTATGTACTTCACATGCTGCAATAGGAAATGAGACAGATGATGGTATTAAATTAGAACATAAATTAATTTTATGGTTTTGATGAGTTGGGAATTTCATAAATTAATACTATGGTATTAGAATAAAAAGTAATTCTCAACTTGGTTGTTGATGACGCAGATAGTAAAACACTCACCGCATCCAACGGCCACCCATCCCATCGACGTCCCAGCATAGCCCCGAGCGCCACCCACCCCATTATGTAATGTTTCTTGACACTTTACATAAAATTTTATAAGAACTGTTTTGTCTCTAAAGTAATAATGGAAAATAAGCTTCAAAATTTCTTGATTGCCCATGTGAATCTCGCAGATGGAGGATCCTATGATTTTCAATTGCAACAGCTCCTGCTGGTCTCACCCCTAATACCAAAAATCAAAACTCATTGATTGTTTTATCCCAATTTTCTAACAGAAACTCAATTGTATGCAAATAGTCGTCCTTTAGTAGCATGTGGAAGGAACTAATGGAGGCATTGTAAACCCTAGTAAGCTAAAAATAATTCTGCATATTGAATGCCATTGTCCCCAGGTTGTTAACCAATCTACAAAACAAAATTGAATTACCCAAGAAATTTGCAAAAACTCATTAACAAAATTGCAGAAACAAACAAACTAAATTAAAAATTCAATTTAACCCATTAAAAGAGTAACTCAATAATTCGAAACAAAAACAAATAGAAAATCCCTAAACATCATATAAGAAATTGATAAATTGGTATTTCTGAGCAAGATAACACAACAATCATTAAACTTAAATAGTATATTTAAACCCCCCAAATATATGAAACCCTAGGTTTTAATTTCTTAAATCCTAACAAAATTCAATTACTATTACCAATTCTTACCTAGAAAATCCCTTTATGATCGACTAAAATCAACAAAAAGATGATGAAGATGTTGCAAGGACGCTCAAGCCTCTATCGATGTTGCTATCCGAGAAGGAAAAGTAGATGAACCAAAGAAGAACTCCGTATGTAGATGAAGAAACCTCCCAGCTCTTTTTTTTTTTTTTTTTTTTGCTAAGATAATACAAAGAAACCTCTCAGCTTGCTGGTGGGGAAAAACAGAGAAAGAAAAGGCCAAGAGCGTCACCGATTCACCCGCCTCGTATTTCATAGTTTCCTGGCCGTCCACTTAAAAAACCTATCCGGAATACCACGACCGCCGGATCGAGGTCCCCATTCAATGTCGTCCGTCTGATAGCCTAGGCTATCATGGACACAAACCTCATAGGTTTTTATAACTATGATATAAATATAGAAGTGTCATGGACAACACTCCAATCAAACACCTTAAAAATTCCAAAATTATCTATATATTTTCTATATAAATGTCCTTAATCTAACGGATATGGTTGTCCAACGGATTTTCAAGGTTGCATCTGGGCCCAATTCGTAATCCGTTGGATTTCAAAAATATCATCCGCGTCCAACCCATTTGTGAACGGTCCGAACATCCATCCGCAAAAATACGGTTGGTCCAGGTTAAATCCGCGGATTACGGATAAAATGCTCACCGAGTGTAGCATGTAGGTAGCAAGTAGAAACCAATAAAGGTAAATGCGCTTGAACCTATGTTGGGCCGAACAATGGTAACTTGGCCCAGTTAAATGTAACATGGTCGGATTCATTAAGCCGTCGGTTTATTTGTACTCGAGAATCGAGATGGTAACCTGGTAGTGCCAGTGCCCTTTACTTTACACATAAGTAGATTTTGTGGCATTCAGCACCTTATGTGGTCTAGAATCAAGTCTATATACATTAACTTTCACCATACCCAGAACCCCAAAAAAAAATCATAAATTGACATCTGCCTTACAAATATCTTGGACAAGAACAAAAGTGGACTAATTGGCCTGGATATATATATTTGATGAGTTTTGATTTCTAAAGAGACATTACTTTTAACTTCAAAATGTTTCACATTAATCAATCAGAACTAATTTAGACCTGAAGCTCTATAAAATCGGTCGTTAGATGCTAATATTTAGATGTGCATCTAAATCTACCCAAGGACCAAAGCTCTTTTCCAATAGCAAGTACCGGGTCGAGCAGAGATAAACCGCATAACGATTTTATCTCTAGAAATACGGCTAAAGTTTTTACACCGGCTACCAGCCCGCAGAGACGCAACCTGCCAGAAGAGGAGCTTATACCAGAGGTTAATCATACAGCACACCAACTAATTTGAAGCACTGGCTATTGCATTTTAGATCCGATAGATGAGTAGTTATAGGGAACCCAAAACTAATGGAGAGACCCTTTCAAAATGGAGTTTATACTTTCGAAGGCACATGTGTGATGCCAAAATTTCTTAAATAAGCCCACGGATCTTCAAGCAAAACTATGAACAGATATTGAAGACAAAAAAGAAAAAATAAACATTACAACTACTACTTCTGTTTTAGGAAAATTGATACTTTCACTTTTTTATTTTTGCCTAAAAGTAGGTAACAACTCAAAATGTAAAACAATTCATTATTGTTACTGGCTTTCATGGCCTCATGTAACTTCTATCATCCTCAATTTTCTTTCGTTTAGTTGCATATCGGAACTTCTCTACTACGCTTACCCATTACAGTTGAACACTATGTAGATCGTATTAGTACTTTCAACTCCTGCAGTTGCTATTGTTGGATGATGGCGGGATTGTAGGACACGGTTTTGTGTGAGAGTCCAAAACTTGTGGAACTCCAAAACTGTGTAAGTAGCTAAGGTCGGTGGAGTTGATTTTGGATAAACCAAAATCAGTCGGTCACAAAGAGTTTTGATAACTCTTATTGGTTTCTTAATCCTAAAGTTTAGGGACTTATTAGCTAAGTTATGAAACCCTAATCCCTACCTATGTGTATATAAATAGCCTATTAGAGAACCTTGAAAACACACCAAAAATTTCTTCTTTCTCTCTTAGGGTTTATATGTATTCTCCCTTGCGATAATATATAAATCACTTATTTTTCCCGAGGATTCAACCTCGTTAAATTCACGTCTCTTTTCTTCTTTAGTTTGTGTTCTTGGCAATATTTGGAGTACCGTTTGTAGCTGTGCATATCGCTTCCGCAGGGTTTTAGCGCAACAATTGGTATCAGAGCTCGGGTAACGTTCTTGGATTTTTTGGGTATTCATAATATTGAAGCGGGGGTATTTTTTCTGAAGTTGTTTGAGGTAATTCTAATCTCAAGGTTTAGTTTTTTTATCTATATTTGGTTGTTTGTGAACAATGGTTGACGGGGATAAACAAGTTGATCCGAACGATCCTAAAGGAGAACATTCGGAGTCCACAAGTAAAGATAAAGAAACAAAAGAAGAAATACTGCATTCTCATAGATCACAACCGAAGGTTGAAAAGTTCACCAGAACCAATAACTTTGGTTTATGGGGAACAAACATAATGGATGCTCTTGTTCATCTTGACCTAGAAGAAGCTTTAGAAGGTCAGCCAGTGGAGATGTCTGAAAAGCAGTGGAACAAGATGAATAAATTATGTCTTGGTTCAATTCGAGGGTGTTTAACAACAGCCCGGTAAAGAGTTAATTATCGGCACGAGACTTGACTAAGGATCTCTGGGAAAAGCTAGAGAAGGAGTACCTTGTGAAGAACGTGGCTAATAGGATACATCTTAAGAGAAATTTGTATCGCTATAACATGAAGAAGGGTGCCTCTCTAACTGAGCATCTAGATTCATATAATAAACTTCTTGCTGAGCTAGTTAACTACGATGAGAAGATCAACGATGAGGAACAAGCTCTGTGTCTGATAAACTCTCTCTCTGAAAGGTATGAACCCGTGATCAAGGCTTTAATGCACGAAAAGGATAAGATGACATACGCCGAGGTCACTACAGCATTGCGTAGTGAGAAATTCAGGAAGATGGACCGTGAAGACCTGTCAAGTGAAGCTAACAGTGACTTGCTTCTTGCAAGAGGTCGTTCAACAGACAGGAAAAAGAAGAATGGTGATCGTGGAAAAGTGAAAGGGCGTTCAAAGTCAAGAGCGCGTCTGCAGAAGGATGAATGTGCATGGTGTCAGGACTTTAGCCATTGGGCTAAGGATTGTACCAAGCGTAAGGATCGAGAAAGGGATAACACATAGGTGAACATTGCTAAGGCAAGTGAAGATTCAGATGAAGCTTTAGATTTCTCGCTGACTATGATACCATCAACTTTTATCGTAACTGACGGTACGTGGGTATTAGATTCTGGTGCTACTTATCATTTTTGTCCTCATCGGGACTGGTTCTCAAACTTTGAAGAGTTTGATGGAGAAGTGCGTATGGGGAATAATCACACCTGCAGAGTGATTGGGATTGGTAATGTTCTAATCAAGATGCATGATGGTATGGTGTGGGAGCTGAAGGAAGTAAGGTTCGTACCTGCTGTGAAGAAGAATCTGATCTCGCTCGGAACTTTGGAAGCTAAGGGCTACAAGTTAGTCGCTGAAAATGGCATTCTAAAGGTAATTTACGGATCGTTGGTAATCATGAAGGGCACAAGGCATCATAACTTGTACTACTTAGCCTGGAATATAGTAACGGGAGATGTGTCAATTTACGAACACATCGAGACTGCATGATGTAGACCACGAAGTTATGGCATATGCGGCTTGCACATCCGGGTGACAAGTCATTGCATTCTTTAATTCGTCAAGATTTATTGAAAGGTGCTATTGCCTGCAAATTAGAGTTTTGTGAACATTGTGTGAAAGGCAAGAAGACAAGAAAAAGCTTTGGCACAACAATCCATAACACTAGTGGAGTTCTTGATTATGTTCACTCAGATGTTTGGGGTCCCTCCAAGAATGCATCATTGGGAGGGAAACATTGGTTCGTGTCGTTTATTGATGACTATTCTAGGCGCGTATGGGTGTACACCATGAGGCCATAAGGATGAAGTCCTAGAAGTCTTTGTGAGGTGGAAAAAGGCAACTGAGACTCAAACTGGCAGAAAGATCAAGGTAATACGTTCGGACAATGGTGGAGAGTACAAAAGTGATCCATTCTTACAAGTATGTAAGGATGAGGGAATATAGAGGCACTTCACAGTTAAGAAGACACCGCAACAAAATGGGGTAGCTGAACGCATGAATCGTACTTTGCTGGAGAAGGTACGATGTATGTTATCTAATCTTTGGATTAGGTAAAGCGTTTTGGGATGAGGGGTGACATATGCGTGCTTCCTCATTAATAGGTTTCCATCAGCTGCGTTAGAAGGTAAAACTCCAATGGAGAAGTGGTATGGTAAACCAGCTTATGATTATGACTCAATTCATATCTTTGGTTGCTCTGCTTGGTATCATGTTAGTGAAAACAAGCTTGATAGCCGTCTTTGTTAAAGGGATCTTTATGGGTGTGAAGAAAGGAGTTAAAGGGTTCAAAATTTGGAATCCGAGTTGAAAAGAAGATAGTCATGAGTAGAGACGTTACATTTGATGAAGCTTCTGGTGAAGTCTTGGGGTTCTCGGCGGGTGGAGAACACTACCGGTACAGTGAGCCTTTACACGGTGGAGATTGATGCAACTCCACTAATTCCAGCTAAGTATGTATACTGTTATGACTACTTCCGAAGGCGTGGCGTCTACAAGGGAGGTAAATCTGAAGCTCCAAATGATAGTGACGATGTTAATGAAGAGGAACATGAAGCGATGAGAAGATACGAAGCTACGGTCACTGAGACCATATCAACCAAACAAACCGAGAAGATCAATCAGAAACCTGGTTGGATGGATGATTTTATAGCTTATGCATTACCGATTATTGAAGAAGGCATTCCTAATACCTATTTTGAAGCTATACACGGTGTAGAGCGTCAAGAATGGGAAAGGCTGCTATGCGAGGATGAGATGGAGTCTCTTTACAAGAATGGCACATGGGTTCTTACTGAAGCTTCCGAACGGTAAGAAGGCCATTGGGTGCAAATGGGTATATGCTAAGAAAGAAGGATCTCGGAGTGAATCAAGTACGCTACAAGGCAAGGTTAGTTGCAAAAGGTTATGCCCAAAGAGAAGGGATTGACTACAATGAGGTGTTCTCTACAGTTGTGAAGCACTCATCAATCCGAATTTTGTTGGCCTTGGTAGCACAATATGATTTATACCTAGTTCAAATTAGATGTCAAGATAGCATTCTTACATGGTGATCTAGAAGAGGAGATCTATATGACTCAGCCAAGTGGGTTCAAAGTTCTTTGAAAAGAAGATTGTGTATGCAAGGCTGAAAAAAATCGTTGTATGGGTTGAAGCAGTCTCCAAGACAGTGGTACAAGCGATTTGATCAGTTTATGATTGGCCAGAAATACACAAGAAGTCACTATGACCATTGTGTATACTTCAAGAAGCTACGTGATGGGTCTTTCATATATTTTCTCTTGTATGTCGATGATATGCTGATAACATCGAATAACAAGAAAGAGATTGATCATTTGAAGCATAAATTGGCAACTGAGTTCGGGATGAAAGATCTAGGAGAAGCTAAGAAGATTCTTAGCATAGAGATTCAACGTGACAGATAGAAGGGTAAAGTTTGTTTGTCTCAAAATGCATACTTGAAGAAAGTGTTACAGAAATTTGGTATTTGCGAAGGAACTAAATCTGTAAGTACTCCCTTGGTCCTCATTTTAAGTTGAGTTCGATATGTCTCCTACTACTTGAAGAAGAGTGTGAGTATATGGCCGAAGTCCCATATGCTAGTGCTTTGTTGGTAGCTTGATGTATGCGATGGTATGTACAAGGCCGGATATTTCACATGCGGTAAGTATGATCGGCCGTTATATGCATAATCCTGGTAAAGGACATTGGCAAGGCGTGAAATGGATTTTGAGGTATCTTTATGGTATCTTGTTGATGTTGGCTTGGAGTTTGTGAAGGAAGATGGGAACAATCACTGTGTGTTGGTTATGTGGATTCGACTATCTTGGTGATTTGGACAAGAGACGATCAACTACGGGGTATGTATTTACCATAGCAGGAGTACCAGTAAGTTGGAGATCACTCTTACAGTCTACTGTGGCGCTTTCAACTACGGAGGCGGAGTATATGACAGTGACTGAGGCAGTTAAGGAGGCTATATGGTTACAAGGTTTGCTAGATGACTTGGGTGTTGTGCAGGAACAGCTGCATGTGCATTGTCATAGTCTTAATGCAATTTACTTGGCTAAGAATCAAGTTCATCATGCCAGAACCAAACATATGGATGTTCGATTTCACTTTGTTAGAGAAATTCTGGTAGAAGAAGACATTATACTTGTGAAGATCGATACCAAAGACAAACCAGCTGATATGTTAACGAAAGTAGTATCTGGGGTAGTTTCGTCATTGCTCGGAATTGATCCACATTCTTCCGGTTTGGTGAGACCCTTTGGGGTAAAGGTTCTTAGGAACCTAGTCGAGGCCTTCTAGTAAGGCCATTGAGTGAACTACAGTCGGTTTGATTCCTTGAAGAGGATATGTAGGCAGCCTATGGCGCAATCGACGTTGGAAGACGATGGTGATTTAGTGTATTAATCGTCTCATGCATGAATGCATGATCCGAGGTGGAGAATTGTTGGATGTTGGCGGGATTGTAGGACACGGTTTTGTGTGAGAGTCCAAAACTTGTGGAACTCCAAAACTGTGTAAGTAGCTAAGGTCGGTGGAGTTGACTTTGGATAAACCAAAATCAGTCGGTCACAAAGAGTTTTGATAACTCTTATTGGTTTCTTAATCCTAAAGTTTAGGGACTTATTAGTTAAGTTATGAAACCCTAATCCCTACCTATGTGTATATAAATAGCCTAGTAGAGAACCTTGAAAACACACCAAAAATTTCTTCTTTCTCTCTTAGGGTTTATATGTATTCTCCCTTGCGATAATATATAAATCACTTATTTTTCCCGAGGATTCAACCTCGTTAAATTCTCGTCTCTTTTCTTCTTTAGTTTGTGTTCTTGGCAATATTTGGAGTACCGTTTGTAGCTATGCATATCACTTCCGCAGGGTTTTAGCGCAACAGCTATTGCATCAACCATGATTTCCATTAGAAACAGCGTTAAATTCGGAATATTTTACTTTCTTGAGAGGAGAAATCAGTGTGCTTTATAATGGTGTTGTTGAGGATGTTTAAAACGATCATGATTCAGTTGCATAAAGAGATCCGCTGCTGCTGTTTGTGGTGATTTCTAGGGTTCCTTTTTTCTCAAAAGAGTAAGAGTTTTTTCTTTACAAGGCGTAGGCGTAGGCGTCTGCCCGATTTACTAGGGTTACTCCACAGGAGTTGCCCTTTATGATCTTTGATGTAATTTTGCCGGCTAACGCGCACCTTATACCTGACCGCGATGTCTGACCGGCATATGTATGGGTAAGATAAACTAGTATAACCGTTGCCACGGTGGGAGGGCCGACAGAAAAAGAATCTGAATATGGGTTCTCTGCGACTACTTTCGTCCTGTTTAAGAAAAGGTTATACTTTCACCCCGTTTCTGAAAAAGTGATACTTTCGCCCCGTTTCCGAAAAAGTGATACTTTCTCCCCGTTTCGAAAAAAGTGATACTTTCGCCCCTTTTCAGAAAAAGTGATACTTTTTTTGTCGAATAAAAATGCCAAGGTTAAATGTTAAGTAATGCCCTACTTTATGACCGACTTACTAGAGATATAGGCACCAGTCAGTACCGTAAAAAAATGCGATGCTGCTAAGTTTTCAACGCATTTCAAAACCTTATAATACCAAGATATCATTACTGCATCAGCATTGTTTTCAACAAAGATTTCACCACTCAGGTTTCACGCGCAGAGAGCTTATCAGCAGCAGCACTGCACAAGAAAGTCAGCCGGATTCAATTGGTCAAATACTGAGAACTAAGTAAATGGTCACATTTAAAACTAAGTGAATCATAAAAAAAAATGTACCAAAGAATGTAAGCTCCATGTTCTGTTTTACCACACCGATTTCTGCCGCCGAGAGGAATCACTATCTTTTTCAGAGGAAAAATCATTGCTGAGTGAAAGATTCTCGTGTTCCATATAAAAGAGCTCCTCCACTAAATTCCCATAACCTAATGAGTAAAGAACCAATATAATAGTGCCTCCATCTCCTACACTGAATCCCCACACCTGCCTTAACCTGACGAGTAAAGAATCACTCAAATTTTAAGCATGGCAACAAAGAGGAATTCAAGTGCAGCATCATTTTGATTCATATGTTTAATGGGAATGAAAAAAGATAAAAATAGAAAATTGTATCATCCTGCAACATTAGATTTTTGCTTGATCCTGGTTTCCGACAGTTGAATTTGATGATCTAGGGTTTATGAAGGCGTTCTTGAGGGGGAGAGTCGGAGAGAAGGGACATGAAGAAGAATAGGATCTTGGACGTTTTTTTTAGCAAGTGCGGTCAAGGCTAGTCAAACAAAGTCAGGTCACGGGAGTCATAGCAAGGCAGCACTATGGGAGGAAAAGGAAAATGAAAAATGGAAAAAGGTAATGCCTGCTATGTGCATTTGCGGGCGGCAAGAGTGACTTTCGGCGGACGATCAAATTTTCCCATTTTTATGCGCTACCGGTAATGGTAAATTCTTGCTTATGTGTATTACCTACAAAAGGGACAAAACAATTTCCCCAAAGATTTACTCAAATTTTTCATATTTTCTTCTTCATTTACTCAATTCTTGTATCGTTTTTTATTGATCGATGAATTTTTTTCCTTTTTTTTATAGGGATTTATCATTGTGCTTTCAGTTACGTTCTAGTTATGATCTTCCTGATTGAGTTGTGCCCCCATTGAAATTTTGTTCTAGATTCGCCATTGTATACTGGTAGCATCACGAGCCACACTTTTATGTATATGATTGGTCGTGTGATGCTATTGACAATAGTAAATGGAAAATTATCGTTTTTTTTTTTTCATGTTTTACATTAAAAATACCCGAGTTGCGCTTGAGCAATATTTCTAAGTCCCCTACCCATATCTAAGACATTTTTCTAAGCAATTTTTTGTTAAATACATGAGCATTACGTTCTCTCCAAAATACGCCAATCCAGCTTCGATTGGAATTCAATTTTCTATGCACAAGCACGGGTTCTACATTATTTAAGTCCCCATTTTAAAGTTATTTTTTGACTTTTGAAAACTACCGTATTTTTAAGTTGATTTTTTCGAAAAAAAAACTACCGTTTGTTTTTTCCAACGGCTTTCCACTCTATAACGGCTGATCAAATGTAGCACCAAAGAGCTATGTGATGGCCAAGTCAATGGTGAAAATAATTTCGTTTCATCTTGATCACATCTTGTTATTTGACTTGATGTAATACTAGTGTTACTTGGAGGAAGTAAACAGACAAGTACTTAACTTGTCTCTTCTTGACGATGCACTATCGTTGCATGTTTAGTAGGCTAGGTACACCATTTCGTTGCGTAAGCAACGTCTCCAAAATCGAGGGTTGAAATTCAAAGACTCTAAACTCGATAATAAAAAAATTTGGACTCTAAAATATCTCATATTATATTACACCATCAAACCAAATGGTTTGTAACGCAAGAGTAACATTGAAATAAAATTAATAGCGTTCGGGAAATCAAGTGGGTTTATCATGGTGTTTGATTCACAAACAACATAAATTGAGAAACCGTGTTTCCCGCGTTATTCCAAATATATTTGTTGAAGTATTTTTTTCAGTTTTCACCAGCATCTCAATTTATTTGATTTTTTCGTGCGCAGACGATAAACATAAATTATGAAATCATACACATATATCTTAGAAAGCAGATGTTATATATATATATATATATATATATATATATATATATATATATATATATTCATATTCACGGTCAATTTAGGAATGAGTTTAAAATAAATATCGAAAACGTGATGAACGGGATATCATATTATCATGATTTTCTTTTGAACATGAAGTTTTTATTAAAAAAGAACGAAACAATCGTCATCCAAATATCATGCTAGTCTATATTTCTGCTAAGTGGATAACCAACCTCGGCATAACACCTATTTATTTATTTATTTTTTTTTTTTTTTTTTTTTTGGAGGAGAAGCCAAACTATCAATTGGCTTCTCTTGGAGTTCAAGCCTAGCCCCTCGAAAATGATTGTATATGGATAACTAACGGATCACCAAAAAAAAAAAACATTTACAAATACACATTTGAATATCTCCACTAAAATTGAATGAATTATTGCATGAAGATGAAGAGAGGTTAGAAAACTTATTGCCTTGTGCTTTTCAAAAATGGAAATGAAACATCGAGTGAGTGTGGGTTGGTCGTGTGTATGGGAAGCTGAAGAGCGTAAGAGCATCCACAGTGGGAGATCAAAACTAAAATTTTGGTCGAAAACGTAGACACTACGGAGAGGAGTAAAGACCAAATATCAGACTAAAATCAAATACTAGAGTATATTTGATCTTTGGTTTGATTTTAGTCGGTCGTAGATTAAAGTTGCGCCTGATGGGGCGAAGATTAGAGTTACGCCCGAATTAAAAAAAAAAAAATGAGGCGGAACTTACCATTACGCCTGATTGGGGCGCAACTTTAAAGTTGCGCCTGACCAAATTTTAGTCTCCCTCCACTACGTTACAACACGGACTAAACCCAAATTTTGGTTTTTTTTTTCTCTTTGCTCTTTGGTTATGATCGCACCACTGCAGTTGCTCTAAGTGGACCAAAAAACATAATAATTCTAAGCTGACATCGTCAAAAACATCATAAAAATCATTTCACTCCCAACACTCAGATGTTAATATTGGGTCTCATTTTTGAAAGGCGCATCCCATTTCAATGCGAGTGTTACTGTTTTTTTTTTTTTTTTTTTTTTGATGGGAAAGGAGAAGAGAGAATTTACAGAAGACTACAGAGAAGGTAGATGAAAAAAAAAGAAGAAAAAATGTTACATTACAAGAACAAGTTTTCACAATCATTAATCACAGAACTACTGAAGTTCAAGTGAACCCTATTTCCTGCTGGTGCTGCCCAAAGGAGGATTAAAGTCTTTACTTCATTAACCAGATCGTCATCTGTCTTAAACATATGGTTTCGAATAGTTGTGCGTGGCGTATTTTGAAAAAATCTTAATGATGTGGCCATGTTATCATGTTACAAGAGGTTTCCAGTACGCACCACAAGAATTATAAGGTTTTTTTTTCTTCTTCTTGAAAATACCATTTGAACTAGTCTTGTTACCTTGGAATTGGGTAGAAATGATTGGATATCTTTTTCATAATTGGCTTGTAAGTCTGATGTTAAGGTTCTTGATTATCCCTATGGTCTATTCAAATGTCCCTATAACCTGTTTAAATTCTTTATAACGGAAAATTCGAGCAGGTCTTATAACCCATCCCAATCTTCAATCGGAAAAGAGTAATTAATATCTTTGAGGCTGGCCTCTTTTTTTTGGAAAAAATAAATATATTTTTTAATTTTATATACTGGCTCTGTTTCCCAAAATGAATAATTTTATATAAGTAAACTCGTGATACATCATCTAAAAACCCAACCCAACCCATATTTCCTTGACTAAAACCGAAGCAGAGAAAATAACATCCCATTTTCTCCACCCCACGTATCTCTCAGTCAATTACTTAAACATAATAGTCTTCACCTTTTACTGCAAAATCCATCTCATCACCAACAACTAACACTAACACACCATTACCAGCAGCAGTTGATAAACTCTGGGAATGGCTCTGCAATGAAGGTGTTATATCAAAAAATAAGTCACCGGGAATTGTGCCTGATGGACTTGGTTTAATGGCCCAGAGAAACATATAAAAATAAGTCACCGGGAATTTTACCCAGAGAAATTTTATATGTTTCTCATTTTCTAGTGGTTGTAGCAGTTCGGGGCTTTGATGCTTTAGTTTTTTCTTTGTGCTCTTGTTTTTTCAGGGCCTTGTCGCTCTTTTTTAGTTGTATTTGCCTGCACACGGCTTGTGTGCTCTTTAATTTATTTCCTATTGACCGATCAAAAAAAAAATAATAATAAATTGAACTGGTGTTTGGATTGTGCGGTGTGAAATAGTAACTTGCCTTTTGCTTTTTTGTTGATTCAAAATTGATTGTTTTTGTTTTAGATCTTCCGCCCATTAAGAAGCCTCTGAACTGGAATAGGAGGATGATAATTGCAGCTAAAGGAATAAAAGATTTACTATTTTCTTGCTTGAGCTGATTTCAGGACGCAAGGCCGATATTACTAGTCTCACTCAACAGGTGTGGTCATATGGATTTCAGACTGATTGAATTTCTTGTTTGGCAAGTGTGCAGGAAAAGCGTAAGTTGGTGGGCGGTGAGGAATTCACTACAGTGGCTCACCCACTACTGAAAGGCCGTTATCCATAGTAACACCATGTTTGTTTTTTCCTCTATATAAATAGAGGGTTCTACGTAGAGCTATATAAATATCACTGTATAATTTCTCTTAAAATCATGTTTGTTTGACCACTATCTAATAACTCTATATTGGGTAGCCAATTTTATATGTTTCTCATTTTACCCTTATATAATTCAAAAAATTCATGAAGATTTATTACAATCAAAGATATTCAAAAATTCCAAAAAAAAAAATTTATTAGAAAAATACAACCAAAGATGTTCACTTTTTCTGAAACGAGACGAAAGTATCACTTTTTCTGAAAAAGGGCAAAAGTATCACTTTTTTTAAAATATCATTTTTTTCTGAAACAAAGCGAAAATATCACTTTTTATGAAACGGAGCAAAAATATCACTTTTTCTGAAACGGGCGAAAGTATCACTTTTTCTGAAACGGGGCAAAAAATCACTTTTTCTGAAACGGGGAAAAAAAATCAATTTTTTCTGAAACGGGGCAAAAATATCAGTTTTTCTGAAACGTAGCAAAAATATCATTTTTTCTAAAACGGGCGAAAGTATCATTTTTTCTAAAAAGAGGCAAAATTTATATTTTGAATTAAGGAATTATTTTTGGACATTATAAGTTTGTTCGAGGGTATATTATTCATTTGAAGCTTTAATAGAGGTAGAGGCTCAAAGATAACACCTAATTGGTGCTATTTGATTTCCTCTATATAGATAGAGATTTGCCTCTATCTATGTAGAGATAGTGGAAAAAACAAACACCAATATAAATGGGACCCACCACTACGTAGAGGTTAATAAAGGTTAGGCTCTACATAGAGGAAAAAACAAACATGCCCTAAGTTTTGTACCGAGCTCTTTCTTCAGTCGAATAGAATGTGTCGGTTTTAAAAGAAGAAAAAGAAAAAAAGCAAGATAGTATTATTTTTTTTCCTTGGCAGTTAAACCTTACCATCAAAGAAAGAACCGTTTTTTTTGGGGACCAGCCTTTTTTTTTTGGGGACCATGGTTTTATTTTGGGTAAAGACATTAGAAGTAATTCTAGGTCACCCCATATCTAGTTATTTGTTTAATACCTAATCTACCCTCTTAATTAATTTTAGGTTATGATTAGTGAAATGATTTAATTAAAAACAATTAGTGAGATTAAATTAAAAGTCTTGTAAACAAAGAATATAGAGAAAGAGAAACAAAATAGAGGGAAAGAAGAGAGAGAGAAATTCTATTAATGTGTATGTAATACAAAGTTTAAGCCTCTATTTATATAGATAGAAGACTTGGTGCCCAAGATATGTAAACCCTAATCTTAGACACGAAGGGCATCTTAGTAATAAACTTGGTTTATAACACTCCCCACGATGACCACTTTGTGGCTAAGTCATTACAAAAATACCAGAAAACTCAAAAGAGAAAAACCTGAAATTGCATGAGCATGTAAAGACTCTGACAGTGTTGGACACGCATATGTTTCCTCGTTAAAACCTTGACAAGGAAAACCCAGTGGGACAAAACCTTGGCGAAGGGAAAAGAGTACAACTCGATAAGTCCAGTAAATGCACCTTTGATGATGGCGTCGCTCCCCCTGACGAGTACTTCAGTTAAATCTTGGCTTGCAAATCTCTGAGTCGTGACTTCCCAATTTGATGAACATATTTCTTGAATGCAGAAGATTCTTCTTCTTTCATCAACAAAATTTCTACTTGATGAAGTCTTCTTTTGTGTTAGTCTTCTAGTAGTAGTTTTCTCGAGTCTCTATGCTTCTTTAAAAACATTGACGACTTGTGTCTTGGGTTGCTAGATTCTCGGAGATGATTTGCAGAAATAGTTGATGTAGTTTCTTCAATAAAGTGCCAAGATACCTTATCATACGGGAACAAAAATCGCATTTGTGAGAAGGAAAACCAAATTCTTAGGAGATGATTAAGTTGATTTAGTTTAATCAAATGTGGGCATCCACTAAACAACCAAAATTGATACGACTCCCCCTTGGATGACCATCATGTTGAATTAAATTAAATTGCCTCACTAAAACCTTGCCAATAAAACCCAATGGGAAAAAAATTGGACAAAGGAAAAAGAGCACAAATATCAACATTTTTGAAAGAAAATTGAACGTCAACCAGATGTTGCCTCGTTAAAACCTTGTCAGGAAAATCACATGGGACAAAACCTGAAACGAAGGAAAAAGAGTACAACTTTTGACGTAAATATGGATGTTAACCCAACTATATTGGTTTTACAGAAGACAAGCATCAAAATAATAACTCTAGTCTATCTCAAAGAAGAGTTTAAGCTAGCATAATTCTAACTGCAGATTTAAGAAAGAAAAAAAATAGAATTTATGCTGCTAAAGCGTGGATTTTTGTGTTTTTAAGGACTCCTCAAGAGACCCATAAAGTTGATAGCATCAACTAATTAATCTGGATTCTTGGTTTTATACCAATTTTTAAAAACACATAGAGGATTGTTCAACCTGACATAATCGAGTCAGGTGGCTGCCAATATAGAAATTGAATCCTACAAGGATAACAAATTTGAATATGTTCCCAACCATATTTTTTGTGTAAATGCAATACGAGTCCTTCAAGGACTACCACGCCAAAAGCATTATGCATGGAGAACAAAAATTTATTGAATCAATCCTAGGGTCTGAGAAAAAATAGAACCCTCAAATCGTTTTTACAACGAAGAAATTTCTCGTATAAAGACGCAATATGACTACACCAACCTGTAATTAATAGGCTTGGCATGTTTAAGGTGTTATGTTTGGATCCAAAATTGCATCAATCGAGAAATTAATCCAGCCTAACTTGGATTGTATGCCAACCAATCACATATGTCGATATTTCTATGCAGAGGGGTTAACAACCACCATATTTTATTATTTCAGTAGCTACTGTAAATGAATATTCGACAATTTATAGCTTACTACGATCCCACATAATTCCCAAATGTATGCATACTTTGACAAATTCAAAATTTACTGGTACCAGTGCCAATGGGCGTTATAATCTCCTTTTATTCAAATGAGGGGATATGAATTTTGAGAATGTGAATCGTATTATCATGGATTCTGTTGGAGCATATTTGTAGCCTATATAGAAATGCTACATTCTTGCTGATGTGATTGGATTTGCCTTTTCAAACGGCATAAGCTTATTGGAAAGCTAAATGAGATTCTTTCACGCCTATTTAATGGCAACCTTTTTCGATTTGAACATGATGGGAGAGGAGTGATATAACCTTTAAGTTAATTAATTCCAACCTTTAATAGCATAGAGTCTCCCCCTGATTATGGAGGAAATTGTCATCTCATATATGAAAAAAAAAAAAATCGTAAAGTATTATCCGATTAATTCGAGACATATACTTGTAATAACATCTGGATTATAACAATACCAGTTGGACTGTAGATAATGACTTTAAAAGCCATATAAAAAATTGTCCTAAAAAAATTGTAGTCTACTACTTAACATACAATATAACATCAACCATAGATTTTAATGGTTATCGGAAAAATATGCAAATAAAATCTCTAATAATTTTGTGACCTATAGGGCCGATGAGATAACTATTGAGAATAAATTTATGGACACATTCTCTGTCAAAGAAAATTATATCAAGATCGATATAGTCACACAAGGACTAATTATATGGCCTAACAAGCCGGGTGCGCACCCTTTGATCTTTAGTGTCCAATTCCAACTTCAAGTGGAACAACTTAAAATTTTGGAGAATAATACAAGGAAGAGAACTAAAAATTGATAAATATCCCTCAGGAACGCATCAATTCACCATCTCATTGATATTTCCAATTGTGAATACATGATAACGACATCTCATCCTTTTAGGATCCATAGAGAAATTTAATTCCAACTGGTTTCAAATGATTCTTTTGAGAAAAATAAAGAAATCATTAAGGTATTCTTTATCGAGAATAATCTACTTTTTGGTTGATGACGATTTCTTTGAAGAGATAGAAATCAATAACCCATATTGGCTAAAAGTTCTTAGTTAGCCAATGTTTACGTCTGTTTGGGAAAAACCAATATTAATTGGTTTGTACAATTGACAACATTATATCGACAAATAAAAATATATTGTCGTTTTCAATATCGCATAGTCAACCATAAATCACACGATCTTCGTCTAATGGACAGAAGATACCAAAATTAATTGGCCGTAGGTTTTTCAACCATGCATGTAATTAGTTACCGTCAGGTAATCAAAAGTGCGATAATACCAATTTTTGGTGATTACAGTCTCATTAAAGGAATAGAAACTGTAAGCCATCTTGCGATGGATTTTTCTTTATCTTTCTCCATGTAAAGAAAATAGAGAAGAAAGAAAATCGAACTTGTTAACCAAAAGTTAATCACCACACCCCGTAAAAATAGACCATGCCTTTTTAAGATTTATACAATGGATTTTAATTGCTCCTTATTCTGGTGATCGGCGTAGCAAAAGCTACATGAAATCCAACAAGAAAAATACACCACGAGGGGTGTGGAAACACAAATGGGTGACTAGCCAATAATATGTTACCAAACAGATGAAAAATAAATAAATAATAATAATAATAAATAAATATCAAGAAGCTCGTGAAGCATAAGATGTGGAAAAAAAAAAAAAAAAAAACCAAATAACAATACCGGTTAGTATGTGCCTTTTGTCTTCATCGGACATCGGTATAGATGTCTTATGCATACAATTCAGGATGACAATGGCTAATCCAACCCTACAAAGATCCTTAAAGCTTGGTGGCGTAACAGGGGTAAGCCTTGCATGTGATTATGCCACCAGTACCAATTCTTTTATCTCCATCACGTGTATCAACTCTAAGCAGGTTATGATCTTGAATAATAACCTATTACAAATTGATCAATCACCTGTGTACACAAACGAAAGAGACAAGATAGATGTTAGTATGTAGGAGGATTCATGAACTTAATGTTCCGTTAATTAAATAAAAAATAAAACTAAAATAAAGAATAATCCCGAACATATCAAGTATTTATATGTTCCTTTTAACAATAAAGGTACGAAGATTCTCTTAAGAAAATAATAATAATCAAAAGAAACTTAAAAGAAAAAATAGGGTTTAGAAAAAAAAAATCCTTTTTCGCCCAATGATTAGAGTCACGTGCGTGATAACGTCTTGTAAACAAAGAATATAGAGAAAGAGAAACAAAATAGAGGGAAAGAAGAGAGAGAGAAATTCTATTAATGTGTATGTAATACAAAGTTTAAGCCTCTATTTATATAGATAGAAGACTTGGTACCCAAGATATGTAAACCCTAATCTTAGACACGAAGGGCATCTTAGTAATAAACTTGGTTTATAACAAAAAGATGGGTTTATTATTAGTTGAGTTGAATTATTGTGAGAGTAGAGTTAGAGAAGATGAAGGAGAAAAACATGAAAAATAATTTTTTTTTTCAATTCACCCCCTTTGAGTATTCAAATGATGGATTTTATCAACCACAACCGGAGGAAGAGTATTTGGGTGAACAAATATGCTCCAAACTTAGATAATGTATGTTGAATTGGTAAAAACTTCCCCAAAAATGTAAAATTTTGAAATGGATTTTGAACAGTTCGGTTATTTTATATGAAGAACAAGTAACCGAACTCTTCTGAAGGTGTAGTTCGGTTGCTTTGTGAGGATGAAAAAGTAACCGAACTCATCTGAATGAGTAGTTCGGTTGCCTTGGGAGATAAACAAGTAACCGAACTAGTTTGAAGGTGTAGTTCGGTTGCTTGATCCAAACACGCAAGTTACCGAACTCCATATTAATGAAAGCTCTGACATGCAGCGTATGTTCGGTTGGTTCGCAACTAACCGAACTTTACGTACAAATAAATTCTAACCAAGTGTATAAGGTTCGGTTGGTTCGCAAACTGCATGCTTTTGCGATCCAACCGAACTAAGTTTAATTAGTTCGGTTGTTTCGCAAACTTGAGATCAATTGCACAACCAACCGAACTTAACAAACAAAAATTTCTTATGTTTTTAACCGTAGAGTTCGGTTACATGGCGAGTTTTAAGATTTTTATAAATAACCGAACAAAGTTGATAGAGTTCGGTTATAAGAGAAATAAAAATAATGGGAAAAACAGAAGGTTCGGTTACATGTCAACTTTTTTTCTTATGTTTTTAACCCTAGAGTTCGGTTACATGGCGTTTTATACATTTATGCGAAACAACCGAACTCGTCGGTTCAGTAACATAGTTATAAAGCATATAGAACCGAACTCATCTGAAGGTGTAGTTCGGTTTCTTCGTGAGAATGAACAAGTACCCGAACTCATCTGAATGTGTAGTTCGGTTGCCTTGTGAGATGAACAAGTAACCGAACTCAACATTTGTAACCTCCATTAAACCTCTCCACAACTTCCATTTTCAACTCATTTTGATGATTACATCTCATTTTTTCAACCAAAAACAAACGACAAGTAATGGGTTTGTGAGAATATCTTTGCTAAAGATTTAAATTAAGCTATATATATATATATATATAGAGAGAGAGAGAGGTGGTGGTGGTTGTTGTTGGTGGTGGTAATCGGTGGTTGGTAGTGGTGATAATCGGAGGTGGTGGTGGTGGTAATCGGCGGTGGTGGTGGTAATCGGCGGTGGTGGGCGGTGGTGATGGTCGGAGGTGGTGGTGGTAGTAATTGGCGGTGGTGGGCGGAGGAGGTGGTGGTTATATATAGAGTGAGAGAGAGGTGGTTATTAGGTTGGTTTTAAATTTAATTAGATTAAGGGTAGGTTAGTAATTTCAACGCATTAGGACACCCCTTATAACTAGAGGGAAGGTGGCCTAATAAGACCATAATCCCCTCAAAAAAACCATGGTCCCCAAAAAATGGTTCCAAAGAAAGGCCTATTCAATTTGTGCCCCACCCATTATAAATAGCAAAGGTGTGCCTAACTCAAAAGCAAGATGCCCAATAACAATAAATGAGATGCCATGTCATGTTTCTTCAACCTCACTAGAAAGGAGTGGGGACTCCAAACCAGAAAGTTTTTCTTTATACCAAAAGCGGAAAGAAGACCGACTTGTTGGCTGGCTCAACACGGCATTAGGCACCACGAATGCAATTTTACCTTCTGGAAACGGCTTCAAAATACAATTGATTCTTTACATTAAAAAACTAGCTTGAAAGATATACCAATCCAAGAATTACCAGCCTGTGACCGATGCAACTCCCATGTTTAATAGCATTGCCGAAAATGAAAAATTTTCTGACTTTAATAAAGCAACTTGATGCAAACATTGTTGTCCTTTTTTCTTTTGACAGAAGAAAGAAATTTATTAAGAATCTTGTTAACTTGTATATCCACATACATGTTAAGGTTTAATAAAGAATTACTTTATTTATACATGCTTTAATAAAATAATTCTTTATTAAACCAATTTCTAGTAGAATAAAACAATTTCAATCATTGAAAAGAGAAAAGAAAAACTCACCTACAAGAATTAAACTCATTGTTTATTTACTTATATGCTAAGGCTCTCTCTATCCATCAGAATAAACGGTTGCGGAAGAACAAGAATTTGATTCAAGGAAAATGTTAGGAGGCGCAGAGCCGATCCTGTGTCTAGAAGGGCCCTGTGCGAAATTTTTCGTAGGGCCTTTTATAATGTCGAATATTTTGTAACAATAATACACAAAAAAAGATCAATAATTTTTATTTAATTTGTAAGATTATCGAAGATACCAAATAAAAATCTCCGACTAAATAATAGTGTTAATGCGTATTTTATATAGAAAAAATGAAAGTATTAAATAAGAACTTTTTCTCTCGATGTCAATAAGAATACGCAAGGATAACACAAAAGATAGGAAGCTTACTCTTGGGAGGTAACGGTATTAGGTTAAATATGGTCAAATTTAAATTTATATCAACAACGAATTGATTGCTCAGTGGATGGATTGTTCAAGTATTGCCCGCATAGGTTGTCTGTTCGAGTTCGGCCACGGTAAAGATTTTTTTTTTTTTTTTTTTGTTAGTGTATGAATTTTGGGCTGAAAAAAAAGGCCCTCGGCAGATCTGGGCCCTGTGCGGTCGCACACCTTGCACACCCTCAGGCCCGGCTCTGAGGAGGCGGATCTTTGTTAGTGAAGCTCAAGACTCTAGTTCTACACAAAAAAGAAGCATCAACAATACCAAGAATTCTTCCGGATGATTTATATCTTGAAATCTTTATGAGAGTACAGGTGAAATCAACAATAACATGTAAGTGTGTTTCTAAGAAATGGGAATTTACCAAAAACTATGACAGAAATATGCATTTCTTCCAAAAGTGTGCATAGAAACGATAAAGGCAGAGAAAAGCTAACCTAGGTGCCTGGTTAGCCCTCGGTCCTAACGATACATTTCCTGCCATTTTTGGAAAAACTGAATTTTTGAATTCTACGATTTGCCAATGTTCTTTAATTTTCAAGTGAGATTTCGAGTTCAAATTTTTTCCCAACGTTTCCATGATCCCATTTGGGATTTTAGGCGACTGATCTTGATCTTTTTCGTATTTATTTTGTAGGAAATACCATTAGGTCCTAGGAATAATATATTAGGCAGAGTCTAGTCCTGTTGACCCAGTCATGTGTCTGTTTGGTCCTATTTGGTAATAAAAATTATCATTTGGTCCTAAAAATTATTATTTGGTCCTACGCTGATGTCATGGATGATGTAAATGTCACCTTGTAGTGACAAAATTACCCCTTTGGATAAGGACCATATATAAAGTCAATTGGTGAGAGAGAAAAATTATTTCTCGATTTACTTTCTCTCTCCACCAGGTTCTCTCTTTCTTCTTCTCCGCCTCCGCCATTTTTTCTAGGGTTTTTTTTTTCTCGCTCGCAATTGTTTACAGAGATGAAGATGAAGACGATGATGTTCAATCATCGTCTTGTTTTGATTGCGAGAGATGAAATCATCTTAAATCGTTGATCTTTTTGCTTAAGATGTAAACGTGTTTTTTCTTGATTTCATTCTCTGCTGCGCATCTGTTTTTGATAAAGACGACGATGAAAGCGGATCCGTTTTTGATAAAGACGACGATGATTGAACTCGTGTTGTTTACGAATCGCTCTTTGTGAAGAAGATCTTGATTTTTTTGAGAATCTTGAATCGATTTATGTTCTTCTTTGGTGTTGAAGACGACGACGAAGATGTTGTTGTGGTTGTTCTTCTGTTGTTGTTGTTGAAGACATCGAAGAAAATGAGATGAATATGATGAACACGATGTTGTTCTTTGCTTTGTTGAAGACGTCGAAGAAGATGAAGATGATGTTCTTGATGTTTTATATGGACTTCATTCCGAAATGAAGTCTATTTTTATATGGACTTCATTCCTGGAATGAAGTCTGTTTTTCTTAGGTTTTATATGGACTTCATTCCAGGAATGAAGTCTGTTTTTCTTAGGTTTTATATGGACTTCATTCCAGGAATGAAATCTGTTTTTCTTAGGTTTTTATATGGACTTCATTCCATGAATGAAGTCTGTTTTTCTTAGGTTTTATATGGACTTCATTCCCGAATGAAGTCCTGGTTTATATATGTTTTATATGGACTTCATTCCGGGAATGAAGTCTAAAACCTCTTAGGTTTTATATGGACTTCATTCCAGGGAATGAAGTACATTTTTTCTTAGGTTTTATATGGACTTCATTCCATGAATGAAGTCTGTTTTTCTTAGGTTTTATATGGACTTCATTCACGGAATGAAGTCTTTAGGTTTGTATATGTTTTATATGGACTTCATTCGGGGAATGAAGTACATTTTTCTTAGGTTTTATATGGACTTCATTCCAGGGAATGAAGTCTGGTTTTTTCTTAGGTTTTTATATGGACTTCATTCCATGAATGAAGTCTGTTTTTCTTAGGTTTTATATGGACTTCATTCCTGGAATGAAGTCTGGTTTGTATATGTTTTATATGGACTTCATTCCAGGAATGAAGTCTGTATTTTCTTAGGTTTTATATGGACTTCATTCCAGGAATGAAGTCTGGTTTGTATATGTTTTATATGGACTTCATTTATGGAATGAAGTCTGGTTTGTATAGGTTTTTATATGGACTTCATTTCCGGAATGAAGTCTGGTTTGTATAGGTTTTGATATGAAGGAAAAAATAGGTTTTATATGGACTTCATTTGGAATGAAGTCCCATTTGTATATGTTGTTATATGAAATTTCATTTGGAATGAACCGATACAAAAAATGAGTAAAAATTAACATGGAAGGGTACTTTTGTCCATTCTGTATTTTTAAATAATTATGGACCAAACAGTAAAAGGCGTTTGACCAAAGGACTAAACAGACATGGACCCACCTATAAAAGGACCAAACGATATTTTTCCCATTTATTTTTCGATGAAATTTTTCTCTGACAGACCGAAAAAATTCTGGTATGTGTCATTCTTCGGATCTTCAATCAAATGTCACAAGAGTGGCCGCGGTTGAGCTCAAATGATAGTGTATCTGGGTGGAACCGGACCCATTGGCAATCCTAACTGAAGCCCTGAACCAGAAACTTCTACCACCTCAAGGGCGGCTCTGCACTATTTCCCCTGCGAAAAAAGATGGTCCAAAACCGAAACCCTAATAAAATATCTCGCTCTGAAATCATCTTCTATTGCTGATGGCGACTTCGATTCTCCTGAGATCAGCTAGATCTGCTGTTAAAGCTGCTGATATAGCTTCCAGATGCGTAAGTTTTTGTTTACTTGACCTCTAATTTCTTCTAACATTTTTAATTTTCCAATTTTTGTTGAAAATGATAATTTTGGCTCTGTGATTTTATAACTCTTTTGGTGATGTTTGTTTTCGCATTTTCTATTCGGATTTTTCCTAGACGTAGAAATAATCATGACATTGTTTGATTTAGGGATTCTAGATCCAATGATTTGATAGCTTCCTTGTGTTATGCTAAAATGGAGGTTTTGTTTACCTGTTAGGAATAGATTGCCAGATGCAATTGTAGTCAAGGCATGACAGATTGATGATGTGTGTCAGTGATGCCAAGATTATTACTATCTTGTTTTCCTTATTATATGGTAGTTTTATAATGCTGTTTATTGTCGTTTTGAGATGCTGATTTTCAGTGAAAAATGGAGATTCTGTTTGCTTGTTATGGTCTGATTTAGGGTTGAAAGTTGTAGGTGTTTGATGTTGGTTACTCAAGTTCAATTGGAATAGATTTTCCTTTATAACATTGCTAGATGCAACTGTTCTCGTTTGATTTAGGGTCGAATGTTGTAGGCATTTGATTTTGGTTAGTGAACTTCCATTGGATAGATTTGCCTATCTGATATTGTCAGATGCAATAGTAGTGAAGGCATGATTTTTTGTTTTTTTGAAGATTCATTTTTTTTCCCTTTAGATGTGAACTAGAAATCAGGATTTGTGTATTTTTGGTTCACTGTTGGTTGTATTTAGGTGCTCCTAGTATTCATGATTATTATGTGGATACTAATTCCCTTTCTCTTTGCAGCTGCCTGCAACTGGTGCAAAGGCTTGGACTGCTGCTATACCACTGAGTCAGAGATTGGGGAGTGTGGCCACAATATTCAGGTTTCTGTGGTTCCTTTTCGTTTGTATTGCGATGAATTAGTACCTTGTTTGTTGTCAGCTACTTTTGCTAATTACGAAATGTTATGTTCATGTGCAGCTCAGGATACCATGGTAATCGAGAATTGGCACTAAAAATTGCAAGGGAACGTGCAGCTGTGAAGGTAACTGATGATATCATTAACTCTGAGGATAAGCTCCTCGCTCTATTTTTGAGGTGGTTATCGATTAATGAACACCATTTCGATGTGGATGATAGAAAAGCTTTCAAAGAGAGATTTGAAATCTTCAAAGAATCTGCTCGCCGTGTCCATAGACATAACCAAACCAAGTCTTCCTGCATTCTTGTGTTAACCTATTTTTCAGATTTGACTCAGGAAGAGTGTGCAGACATGTCGTTTAAGGTCTATCCAAACAAAGAGGTCAAGAAAGAGGTCTATATCTAAATATTTAAGAAAGCTAATTAAGTCTTAGATGGGTGTGGGAAGTTTCTAGTTCTATTTTAATTTATGATGCTGTTATGCGGGTGCTAGTGGTAGTAGTAGTGATGGTGGTGCTGCTGACTTCAAATGGAACTATTGGTTGAAACTTTATTGTATCTTGTGTTTAATTAGCTCTAAATTAGCTCTAAATTGTAATACCCATTAGCCTGACCAAAAAGGTTTTAGTGTATATACCACTTGAAAAACTTTAAGGTAGTTGCAGTTAGACAAGTTAATGAGGGAATCATTACTAGCTTCTACGGATACCCTGACCAGTTGACGTTTCCGACAGTTCATTTGTATAGCCTCTTACACCATCCTAACATAGTCGATATGGTACGTTACAGCATCAATGACAAAGACGACATACTTTTACCTGAAACATCTCTTTCTTGCATTGAGATCCCACTTTTTTAAGATGATTCAAAACTGATATCATTGAAGCCTCTGGACTGGAATACGAGGAGGATGATAATTGCAGCTGGTGGAGCTAAAGGATTAAAATACTTGCACGATATATCAAATCCTCCTGTAATTCATGAAATGTCAGACCCTCCAAACATTCTCCTATGCGATGAATATCACCCCAAGCTGTCAAATTTCCTCGGGTTTAAAAAACGCATTCCAGAACCTGACAAGTCTAGCCATATAAGTCGTCTCATCCATCAGTATTATCGCCATGAACCTGAATTTTATATAGATTTTAAACTCACTCAACAATCCGACATCTACAGTTTTGGAGTTGTCTTGCTTGAACTGATTTCAGGGCGCAAGGCAGAGACTAGACTAGTCTCACTGAGTGGGTAAACTAAAATATCTCTAAGCCTCTTATAGGATATGTTGTGAATGTTCTATCAAATTTAGCTTCTGAAATTCGCGACCAAAATGCTGTCCAAATTGATCGAGCAGGCACACTGACAATTATCAGCTCCCTGTATTAATTTCTAGAAATGTTTTACCGTATTATATTTCAGTTCAGGTAAAAGTCATGTTGCTCTCTCTATTTTTCCAGAAATGATGAAACAGGAATCAGCCGACTTAGCTCAGTGGTAGAGCGCGTGACTTTTAATCCCGTGGTCAAGGGTTCGATCCCCTTAGTCGGCATTCATTCTTAGTTTTTTTTTTTTTTTGTTACCTTAACTTGACCTGAAGCTCTTTGAAGGTAACTTTCAACCAAGGTGATTCTAGTTATTTTCGATTCTCTAGTTTGAGGTTTTTAAGTACCATTCTTTGATTGTCGGTTGCTGCTCAAATTTCTTTAATCTAGTCATTTTCTTTTCATTTTTGGGGAGTCTGTTCTAGATCTTGTTTGAGTCTTCCCTTTCTGCTATGGCTCATCATACAGACTACGGTAACACAAGGAAAGGGAAAATTGCATTTTCATCTATCTACTAAGATGTTTCAAGACAACACTAAACCAAAGAAAAGAACAACAGTTATGGAGAATACTACCACAATCTTAGCAAACAAAGGAAAACAAAACTTAATAGATCGAGACTACATCATCTTCAAGAAAAGGAGAGAAAAACAATTAATCTCCATCACTGGTGTCGGAAGAAACGGCCTCAACATCTACAACCTCTGGCTCAGAATCGGGTTAGTTCTCAGGATCAATGACACCAATATTAGCAACTTGTTCACCACCGCTTACAAAACCAGCACCACCTACGGCTACACCAGCACCAACATTATTAACCTCAGCATCAACCACCCCACCATCAACCACCCCACTATCGTCAACAACTTCATCATCACCTGCAAATTTTCCAACATCATCATCTATATTGAAATCAGCATAAATCGAGATCATCTCCTCTTTTGCCTCACAATAGGCTACGTAACTATAATCACAATCTGGTGGGTGGTGCCTTTCACAAACACCACTAAGTCGGCCGGCAACACAGCATTGTGCAACTCCACGGCGAGCTGGGTAGCCATTGGGATAAGTAAGATGATACATCCACCGATCCTCAAGATAATCTTGCCTCATAGTATTTGTAACCCTCTCCATTAAAGTACCTCACCATTGCCATGAAAGGAAATTCTCTTTCTTCTCATTCCTCTTTTCTTGTGATGATTCAGTGCACTTCTAAAACAATCTCTGGTTTCGACAATTGTGCGTCTCAATCCGATTCAAAGCTCTTAGAAGCGGAATATCATTTCTCCGATGAATCTGAAATCGACCGGTATCTTCCGATCTGGTTCGAGTCCGAGTTAGCCTCTCAAGAGGGTTGGCATATACTAATTATCTACCTTTTTTTGGCTGCTGCAGGTATCGGAAAGCCAATTTGGAAGGAAGGAATATTTGGTTGGGCCGAATGTCATCAGCACACGGGCTATTTCAGCCATAAGAGCATCTCCAATGCAAGGGGTAGAGGTCTTAAATTAGCATGACACATAGGATTTAATACTTTTTTCATCAAAGTTTCATCTCCAATGCAAAGGTGAGGGTCATAGGTAAGATGACATGGCTAAAGTTGGGGTAAAGGAGAAAGTCTAAATAAGACTTTCTTCATGACCTTGGGTCATAAGTCCACATCATCTTTTGTGTCTAGATTTAGACAAAAAGTGTAAGATGGGACCTTGGAGATTGGTGATGGATTTTAGGTAGTGAGCCTTTCTCTTTATTAGTTTTGTCCTATAGTAAATGACCCATAACCAAAAGGTATAAATAAGACATCCACATAGGATGACCTTGACCTCTAGCATTGGAGATGCTCTAAGGCATTTCTCCAACTACTATGATACTGAAAAAAGATGTTATCCACACGTGGAGATGTGTAATGCAAACAGAGGAATCCCAATACCCGACACCAAAGTTTACATCAAAATCTTATCTTGCTATTCTACAAAATATCTTAAATTGATCTCCCTAATGCCCTTATTAGCTTCAATCAAGCTAAACAACTCAAGTGATCTATCCAAACAGAACCTATACCAGATACCACCCCTACAAACCAAACCTCTTCAATCAAACATCACAACCCCCAAAAACTTGTATCAGTACCCTTTCCCATCATAAAAAATACATCAAACTGACAAAATCCATCACAAAGTTATACAAGATTTCACAATCATGCCCTCTGTCAGAGTGAGATACAAAGAAATTAGAGTATATAGTACTGGAATTTGTCAAGGATGAAAAGAAAGAACTTTTTCAAAACCTGAGATACAAAACAAACAAACTACTAGTAGTCTCTCTGAAAGTTATTATCAATATAACAAAATACTCTCAGTGAGAATGACGGACGCAACCCTAGATGAGATGGCAAGATTAACAAACCAGATAGAGGAGGAGCTCAATTTGCCGAACAGTGAAACAGAAGAGGTAATAATGGAAAAAGCATTATTCTTCCTGCATCTGATAGAGATTGGAGTTTCACAATGTTAGGAAGGATAATATCAAATTCAAGTGTCTTACAATGGGAGTTCATTAATGTTGTGAGAGGATTTTAGAGAATGACAACAACCCCAACAATCTCTCCTTATAAACACAAGCATCTGTCAAATGTATACATTCTCAAATTCCATAATGAATCAGATTTTCACAAGGTGAAGGATGTCAAACCGTGGTTTGTTAAAACATATGTGGTGATTCTAAAAACAATTCCAATTATAGGTATTCCAAGAGATGAAAGCCTATCTCTTACCCATGAATTATTTTGGATAAAAGCAATTGATGTACCAATTAGGTATATCTCAGTTCAAGGTCTAACTAGAGTAGTACAACCAGCTGGGGTTTAACAAAAACATGATCCTCCTTTTGGCACAAACATGTTGGAGAAGAATGTCATGATCCACGTTATGGTGGACCTCAAGAAGAAGGTTGCAAGACAAATGGTTGCAGTGACTGAGGACAAGGAAAAAACAATTATCAATTTTGAATATGACCAATTACCTCTCATTTTTAATGTGTGTCAAATTATTGATCATCCTGTCTAGCAATGTGAGGGAAGTAACAAGTGGGTGAATCCAAATTTCAAGAGAGGGGGTGAAGGCAGTGGAATCACAAGAGGTACAAACATTTCAGAAAAAATCAATGATGTAGAGAATGTGGGGGTTCAGGAAAAATATAACTTTGGGCCTCCAAAAAGAGATATACTGATGCTGAATAGTGGAGTTGGCAGTAAAGGAGGAGGTAGTGTTGTTGTTTTCACTCAGCATGAAGTTATTAAGAAGAAAAATGGGGAGCAGGAAAAACAGAACTCTTCTGTCCCATTGCAAGATACCTTGATGTTGGAGAATGCACACCTAATTGTGGAGGAAGGAGCAGCAGAATCCATGATTGGGGAATAACATAATAAGGTGCACGCGAAAAAGAAAAAAAAAGATTGTCAGGTGCTAACTAGTGCTGCTGAGACTCAAACAACTTCTACGGAAAGAGTACCAGATAGTATTACCAAGCACTTTGAGACAAAGAGGAAATATATTAGAAAAGCAAATACAAATTATCAAAAGAAAGGAGGGTTACAGTCTAAGCCAAAAGCTGAAATAGTAAAGGGGAATGGGACTAAACTTTCTATACCAAAGAGGAAAATAAATCTGGATGAATCACAAATTGATGTGAACTCTCTGAAGATGCAACGGTGGAACAATAAAAATATGGAGTGGAGTGGACAACTGCCTAGTCAGGAAGGAGGACATTGGAAAAACCACAAATCAGTTACCAAAGACTCACAAAAAACCCATACAACTAGAAAAAGCACAATTTGATCTTAATTCTGCTGAGGGTGTCACAATTTCTCCGATTGGTGGAACCAATATCCTGTCTCAGAGTACTATGGTGGAAAAAATAACGGACGGGCTGAATAGTCCACAACAGACACACCAGAATATTCCCTCCGGCCAAGGCTATCAGGTACCTTTTGGCTCTCGTCATAAATAGTCTTCAATGCATAATTCCTTGTTCGTGTTACTGATTCTAATGGTCCATTTCAATACTTCTTGTAACTTTAAGCATGATCTTATTATTTGTTTCAAATTCCATTTTTTCAATAATCATTACATGCACTATGTTGGGAATCTTAAAGTTATTAGTTTGCAATGTCAAGGGTTAGGGAATGAGACTACACAATCCAACTTAAAGGATATGGTAAATCACCATGATCCAGACATAGTCTTCTAGAGTGAGACTAAGAACAAAAAGTCTTATGTTACTAGAATTATCTTAGGACTGAACTACAAGTCTTTTTTCATTGTGGATCCGGTGGGTCTTTCGGGGTCTTGTTGTTGCATGGAAATTAGGAATCAATATACGTGTGGTTCTGTACTATGAAAATTTGATTAATTTCCATGTTCTGGATAACGCTACTAAGAAGGAATGTGTTATATCTTGTGTTTATGCTCCTTCCAACTGGCCACAAAAGTTCTTCTTCTGGAAGTATGTAGCTAATTTAGCTAATTCTATTACTGGGGAATGGATCGTGATGTGGGATCTTAACCTTACGTTAAATGTTCATGAGAAAAGAGGTTCTGGTTATTTCAACAAGTCTGAAGCAGATAAAATTAAACAAGTACTTGCACTGACAGATCTAGAAGACTTAGGATTTGTAGGGTACAAGTTTACGTGGTCCAACAGAAGAAATGATAAAGGGTTGATTGAAGCAAGACTGGATAGGGGTTTTGCAAGTGCGGACTTTTGCGAGAATAACAAGAATGCAACTATAAAACACCTGGTTGCTTTGGGTTCAGACCACTCTCCAATCTTAATACCAATATCCATCCTTTTACAAGACACAAACCTTTCAAGGTCTTGGGAGTCTGGTTAAATGAACAATCATGCTTAGACGTCATATCATCAGCCTGGTATAATCAAGTTACTGAAAGTAATGCATACAGAATTGTTCAGAAACTAAGCTACACCAAACACAATATATGGATATGGAACAAGCACACTTTTGGGGATATCCGGGTCAACATTAATACAACCAAAATCAATCTAGCCAAAGCCATCTCAAATCCCAACATTATCAACATATCCCAAGTCATAAAACAGAATGAGGAATTTCTGGCACATTGGTTCAAGGCGGAAGAGATATTCTGGAAGGACAAGAGTGGGGAAGAAGAGGTCCAATTGGGAGACATAAATACTCATTACTTCCACAAAAAAACGCAGAATAGGTGGAGCAGGAACAGAATTGAAGCAATAAAAGACAGTCAAAAGTGGGTTGAAGGGAAGGAAAAAATAGCTTCAGTTATCACAGCTCATTTTATAGACGCCTAGACCACCATATTTAATCGGCAATGTTGCAATACGCTGTTGCAAAAGACCGAACCCGGCACCATCAGATGTGATGAGTTGTCTCAGGTATTGTAGGAAATGAACGTCAAAGTGAGTTTTAGCTTGTTGTAGAGCTACTGGATCAGTAGTGCGCATTGTAAATTATAACCTGGATACCCCTGTATAGTTGCGCAACAATAGAAGTTCACTTTGAGGATCCTTTAACTTCCTAATGGCCGTCATCATGTCGATGGTTTTCTTCACCCTAGACATTACCATGTCATTGAAGAATTGCATGTCCAAGCTTACAGGCCCCCCTAGGAGTTTGACACCAAGTGAAGGTCTACTGATGTTGTGTGGAAAAAAGCCATCAGCAAAACTTCGGGGATCTTGGGTAGGCCAAAAGAACTTAGTTTTGCTGATATTGAGATGTAGGCCTCTAGGTTTACCATCACTTCGTATAATGTATAAAGCTTTGGATACTTCCAATGTGTCACCAATAATAGTACCGTCATCTAAATACCATGCGTGAAGATCCAACGTGCATTGAGTGGCTATTTTCTTAACTAATGGATGCAATGCCAAAGCAAAAAGTAATGGTCCGAGGGGGTCTCCCTGATGAACACCCTGAGCCGAAGATAGAATGGTGTTGTTATAATACAGTCTTGCTGGTGAGGCGTAGCAAAACTCCACCCACTTAGAGATAGAAGGACAATGGTTCCTCACCTCTCTAATGATGGTTGTCCTGTCAACTAAATTAAAGGTATTGGCAAAATCAATCAACAACATCGAATTACCTTGTAGGTGTCCTTTAGTCTCCAAAAGTCTGTTAACGGAGTGTAGAATGCCTTCTCCACCACAAACCATACCGACGCCAAATTGATAGTCTCCCAAAAATTCTGTCATATCTTTGCCCACCGAAGATGCAGCCAGTTTTGACACTAATCTCCTCCATATAGTACCCACTGCAATGGGGAGAATTCCTCCACCCGGTTTTAACAATGGAGTAAGAGGTGCGCTAGCTATAAATTCACCCAAAGTTGTCGGGCAATGACCAAGAAGCCACAAATTGACAATTGCAGTGATTGAATGTACAAGATCTTCTGCGACTGCAGCTGCAGGACCACCCAAGGCATCCAAAAGATGTTGTGCGCGCAACCCATCTCTTCCACAAGACGTTCCCCTTGGAAAGCTCTTCAAGGCATGTAAAACTGCGCTGTTACTCATAGACGTTGCAACAACTTGAATAGGTTCTGGTGGTATGGAGGGAGGAGGTGCATATGGGTGCTTCCTCTCAAGGTCCAATAAAGTATCAGCATTCCTAGGGGCTAATCCATTAGAAGAAATGACCCTAATTGCAGCAGTATAGTGCCCCTGACTAAACTTCTTTCTACAAGCTTGAAGATTAACAACGTCTTGTGTCTTTGTCTTGCGTTGTTTTCCTGCAGGTTTTTAATTGGAGACCCCCAACAACTTTTTAGCCAAAAGTAGACAGCCATTAGGTTCACGCCACGTTAGAAGAGCCTGGTTGATGGAAGCAATCTGCAACCTCTTCCTAGTGCCCGATCTTTCTTCCAAGGTACATTTAGGGGTATACAGATTGAGGGTGCAAGTAGGCAATAGAATTAAGTGTATCCAAGCAGATAGATCCATGGGTTTTTTTATTACCTTGTCAATGGCCGCCTTCAAAGTGCGAGAAACTTCAGTCTGCAGTTTGGAGGAATGCAAGAAACTGTAGGGATTTGTTTAAGAAAAATCTGGTTGAGTAGATCCAGCGAGAGGCAAGTAGATGTATCATTGACAACTTCACGTAAAATTCGAAAACGGGGTACAAAGTTGAGGTTTCTCAACGCCGTGAATAAGAAAATCGCACCTCTTCCGTTAGATGGGCTGCTTTGTAATATCACACAGGTGGAGACGGCAAGGTCTGCTCCAAGCATGAAGGTGCATACATTGAGTGCAAAGCCACATTTCCATATGATTTAGCACTCTCTCCCAAGTGTCAAAAACATCAACCATACTGTGTAGTCTTTCTCTACAAATTACCTTGGCTTCTTCTGTAGCACAGTGTTTGTCATGTAGATGTTTGCATATAGAGCTCTTTGCAAAACCTCTTCTATTCCCATTATCTTTACACCCATCAAAGTTCTTGAAAGGGCAATGGAAAAAATTACCCTGGGATGCTGGTGAAGATGAGTTATGTGATGATGGAGAGGATCTGTGGGGGGTGTGTTGTATGTTTACATTACCATCTGCTACTGCGTGAATCCGAGTAGTTAGATATGATGAAGAACGAAGGCTAGGCATGTTTTAAAAACCTAGAAAAGGTAACTGAGTGTGAGTGCCTTAACTGACACCAAAATATGAAAGGCTAGTAGTTCAGACGTTTCGTCGAACAGTTCATATGTATTTTGCAAACTAGGTGAGAACAACAAAACTCAAAAGGTACTCTGCTACTTCCTTGGTGAAGCTCCTTCTATCACACGCCTTACTGGATCAGTCTTGAAAGAAACCCAATATAGCTCTTTGAAAGAAATTCAGAAATGAAAGAAAATTTGTAAATTGTTTAAAATTCCACTCACTGTACCCAATCGGAGAAACCAGAATCTAGGTATCGATACCACGGAAAACGAATCACGGAATCAAGAATCACAGTAGCAGGAATCCAGTAGCGATAATCAAGAATCACAGTAGCAGGAATCCAGTAGCGAGAATCACAGAAGTAAAGTTTTAGGTTTTCTTTCATCACGCCAGTAGCGAGAATCACAGTAGTAGTTGGAGGTGGTTTTTGTACACATTTCTCATGTTCGTAATGGAAATTATTACTGAAGATCCCCATCATCTCATTTGTATTTGTTTAAAACAGAGCACAAAAACAGATTACAGAATAATGAATCTCAAACAGCTGAGTCGCGGATTAGGTCGCTATCTTTAAGGTGTTTCGCGACTCTGCCTCTTGATTGTGTGCTAGCAGTCGATTCTTGTCGAAAACCCTATGGGATAAAACAGCTGATACTCTCTTGTTCAATTTCTCTGCACTATGAGAAATCAAACTAACAAATACTCTCCATAACACTTGCTCAGAATCACACGAAAAAACAGATGATTTCTCTTTTCAGAAAACCAGCCTATTTAATGGCTTAAGAGAATCAATTAAGTTTTAATGGAAATAAATTCTGATTAATTACCCAAAATTAATCTTCCGTAACAGTCAGAAAACGGTCAGAATATAATACCAAATTAATGAAAAATTAATTACAGAATAATTTCCTTAAAACGTTTTGAAAACCAAAAGTCAAATTTTCAAAAAATTAATTTTCAAACCAAAAGGCCCCAAGGCCCCGCTCTCCCGAACTTTTGATAAATAAGATAGATATATATATATATAATATACCTACAAAAATGTATGGGGTGAGACTTGAACCCAAGTCTATAATGTGGGAGCCCAAAATAATACCACCACACTATTTCTCTAAGTTAGATATATAATATTACAAAACTATATTTTTAAATATATATATCTCCCAACAGTATTTTCTTACTTATAATTTTTACATTTGTGGTTTTAGGTGACCCATTTTTTAACTCGATCTTCATCGCATTTATTTTTTTGATGAAGTATCTCTCTGACCAATCAAGAAAAATTCCGGCGCATTTGTACTCTTCAAGTCTTAAAACAGTCACATACAGACAATTAAATGTCACAAGAGCCGCCGCGGTTGAGCTAGTATAGTAGTAGGTGAATGTAAAGTCAATGGTTCAGACATTGACCATATATTAGTTACTGCTGTGAATAATGATGCCTAGCCGGCGATGACTCACTTTCTGTCGGCTCATCACGGACCACTACTACTACCAGGTTAGGTTGGAGGTACTTCACAATGACACCATTCTCAAGAAAAACAAGTAGTCACGTTCAAGATTGCTAATTGGGGTACCAGATTGCTCGTGGGTGTACTAACCCAAAGGCAATGAATGTTTTGTCTATAGTGTATTTTGGTACACTCCCAAGTAATTTGGTACCCTATTAGCAGCCTTGGCCTCGTTGGCGTTGATTATTTCAAAGTGAAATTAGTTTATGCATTGGTTTCACAATTTTGTATTAGAGCTTGTGTAATCAGTTTAAAATAATCTCAACTACATGTACTTAATCATTTGTTATACTGGGATTTAGAGACATTTCATACAAAAATTGGATACCATTGCGGTATTTTGTTCTTTGTCTTCGCGAATTACGTGTAATTGGTATCTTTATTTGTATTTGGGTTTTAATTTTCTTGTGTTTTGATGTTCTTTCACTTGTAAATAATCATGTATTCACCTTTTTAAATTGAATGAAATGTGATCTGATCGTTCATCTAAAAAAAAAAATCACTATAAAATGTTGACAACATGGTAAAAATTCTCGGAGGCACTCTTGCTCTGAAAATTGAGGTAATGTGTATTTACTTCTTCCAGGAATTTGATCAAGAAAATTCCTTTGTGCGAAACCGCGGGATGATCCTTGATATATAGACTGCACTTCTTCTCTGTCACATAGGCCTAGCCGTTTCTTTCCATAGTCCTCCATCAAGATATTTTCAGTGTTTTGGATGGTCATTCTCATACATGCATGCTTGACCCTATGTTTTTTTATGCCATTTTATTGTAGGAGTAGAATCTCGCAACAGTAATATCCCAACGAAGATTTAACTAACAAATGTTTGCGAACACCATTATAGACTATTTGAGGAATGACGTAGCAGATGATGTCAGCCTAATCACGAAGAAAGTGTGAAGATTTTGCGAGATTGAAAAACACGTGCGAAGAAAGCCTTTGTAAGCTTGCAAAAATAACGCAGGCCAGATTCGAAAATAAAGGTTGGCTTAGCTGTCATCCATTATGTAACATCCTATATAAAGGACCAAGTAGACTTGAGAAAAGGGAGATCTTTTCAGAGAGTGGCAAGAAAGCAAAGAGGAGAGAGAAAGTCTAGAGTAATTCTTATTTCCTTGTATTCTTAACATTCTTGTAAGATTCATAAGAGAAATTAATAAAGATTTGGTGATTGTTCTTGAAGATTGAATAAATATTTGTGTAATCTCATTAGGGTGTGATTGTAGGAAAACCTGCAATCACATATTGGTACTAGAAATATGGAGAATATTTGTGTGAAGATTGTTATTGTGATTTGAAAAAGTTTGGAATAAATAGTGAAGAATTTGTGTAGTTTTTAACAGATTATTAACATTGAAAAGATGGTAAGACGAACAAATGTTTTGGAACAACCATTAACAATTAGGAGGAGTAGAAGAATCGCTGGAAGAAAGAGATGTGAAACTGGGGAATCTTCTAGGATGGGAGCAAGAAACAATGGAGGAGAACGAGTTCAGTCACCAATTCAGCGTGCACCGGTACAAGATGGAATCATTGATTATGATAGAGTCAGTGTACATACTTGGCAGACGGACTCAGCAGAGGAGGTAGAAGACACACAACAATTGAGACGAATAAAGAGGGATAGAGAAGTAGAAGAAGGAACAATTCATGGAGAGCAGGAGAATGAAACGCTAGAAGCATTAAGACAAAGGTTGTTCGAAGAAAGGAGATTAGAAGCAGAAGAACGTGCAAATTTAACACGACAAAACCATGAATTAAGGATGGAAAATATAAGGCTACAAAATACCAGGTCGAGAAGTACTACAAGAGCAAATTCAAGATCGTCTAGAAGAGAAGCAAGAAGAGGTTCGCCTAGGAGGGATGTTGCAGAGGATATTCAAGAAGATATACAGAATCCCGGTGAAGGATATCGTGAAGAAAGAAAAATAGCTGAAGATCGTTACGTTCAACATGGTGAAAATTATCGTAATGAGCAAAACAATAGGTATCGGAGGAATGAACAACATTGCAAACGAGATAATCAAGGTGGCGAAGAAAACCGGGAGGAAGGAAGGAGGATGTTATATGAGAGAGAAGTACAAAGGTATCAACAAACAATGGAGGATGAGATTGAGAGGCATAATGCAGCACAAACACATATGGCTTGCGAAAGAGAAAAGAGAATGACGGAAATTGAAGAACAAGAGCTCCAGGAGGCTATATGCCAGAACAATCATGATAACCGAGAAAGAAGGCGCGGATGATGCCACAACAATGATAATATTAATGAAGAAGCTAATATAACACAAAGAAGGATTGAAAGGCAAGAAAGAAAGTTTTAGTGTATCACTTCAGAGGTAGGGCTGTCAACGGCACTAAACGAAACAAATAATGGCTCTGCCTCTACCGTTGCCGTTAAAATTGGCGGTTAACCGTTATCCGCTAATTGCCGACGGAATTGTAAAATCAGTTCCATTGCCGTTACGTCGGACTTATCGGTTAACGGTTAATTTTCCGGAATTAACCGGAATGTCACATGACAACAAAAAAACTCTAAATCCAAACAAACAACTTGTTAACACAGAAAAAAAATATACAGATGTTCATGTTCTAAACCAAATTACATGTTCAGATCATCACAATGTTCTATCAAAAGAAAAAAACCAAGTTTTTGCAAAAGAAAAGACAAAGGATCAAAGGAAGTGCCAACTGCATCTGCAAATGCATTCCTCCATCTCCAAATTCTCCACCGCCAAATGCCAATGCCAACTGCATATGCAAATGCATTCCTCCTTAGTCCTTAACTTCTGCAATAAGCCAATAAAAGTGGCAATATCAGTGCAAAGTGGCAATGTCAGTGCAATCACAACTATCAGTAAAAGATTAAGATATAAGATTTAAGTAAACTTACCAGTAACACAACTATTGCTCTCACTGAGAGTGAGATCTGGCAGCCAATCACCCAAACAAAGCAAAGTTTCAACAAGATATGGAGCTAATGAACTCCTGTGAGATGTGAGAACTCTGCCACCAATACTAAACATGGATTCTGATGCTACACTTGTCACTGGAACAGCCAATATATCTCTTGCAATCCTTGAGAGAATTGGGTACTTGGCAGAATGATTCTTCCACCAACTTAAGATATCAAACGTCATTTCTTCAAAGAGATGTGCCTTTAAGAAGAACTGGTTCTGCTAAGTATGTCTCCAATTAAACTTCTCAACCTCAAACATATTGTTTTCCATAATGAAATCATCATAACCAAATCCATATGATGTTGTTGTACTTGTACAACTCTCAAATGCAGTTGAATGCATTCCAGTATCAAAATAATATGGAGTTGTAGTGTTGGTTTCATAAGCACAGAAAATAGCATTGAGTGCAATCTCAAATTTGCTATAGTGACTTTTATAGTGATCCACACCATATACTCTCTTCATAACAAACTCCACCCATTTAGATTTGTACCTAGGATCTAAAACAACCCCAATGCCCATCAAAGTGTTACTTTCTTTCCAGTAGCTATCAAATTTCATCCTCATATTCTTGGCCATGTCTCTGATGTACTCATGCCGACTTGATTCCCGTGAGCTTAATGCATCTATTAACTTCTTGCACCCCATTATAATAAAAATTTCTTGGGGATACTTAATCCCAAAGAAATTTTGTTGAAATGACATCAAACAATTCCAAACATTCACATATGTGTACTCCTTGTTCCCACTCCTTAGAGGTTGGTAGTATCTTGAAGTCACTATCTAACTCAGCTAGCATAACAAAAGCTTGTCTCGTAAAAATTGCATCCTTTAGCATCTTATAGGTGGAGTTCCACCGTATCCACATCTAAACCCACGAGACCTTGAAGCAGAAGCTTAACTTGAGCGAAGAGCAAATTCAAATCTCTCTTTTCTAGCGACTTGCTTTGACCCATTTTACACACTCTCTAACTGCATCTATAAATGGAGCAGCCACTCCCATTCCAAACCCCACAATCAAGTGTAATACATGATTACTACACCTCATTTGGAACATATCCCCATTAAGAACTAAACAGTCTTTACTATCAAGCCATTTCTTCAGATGGTTCATCATGACATTGTTGGAGCTAGCATTGTCAGGAGCTACAACAAAAAGCTTAGTATCTATGTTCCAATCTAGACATAATTGTTTCACTACATTTGCTAGAACTTCTCCAGAATGTGGTGATGGTACTAAAGTATATGCTAGTGTTTTGTTAATCAGCTTCCAGTCCTCATCTATGTAATGCATTGTCACACAGCAATAGCCATCCTTTGTATGCTTACATGACCACATATCTGTTGTTAAACTACACTTAGATGTAATTGTCTCAAATTGGTCTTGTAATTCTTTTTTTTTGAACTGAAATGTTAGTTTCATGATATCTTCCCTAACTTTGTATTCCTAGTGTAAAGCTTAGCAAAGGATTTAAAGACTTCACAAACTCAACAAAATATGGATGCTCAACTATAGTGATTGGATAACCATGTTTAGGAATCATTTTGGCAACTAATATCCTAGTAGCATCATCATCATACTTCCAATTAGCAAGCTTAGTTTGTGCATTACCTGTTTTGATTGTAGCAAGTTTTCTTTGTCCTTTCTTGTTTGCGTGCTTTTCTTTGCGAGGTTTTAGCATGGTAATGCAATTTCTTTGGTTCCTTGGTTCTTTGGTGCGAGGCATTTTCTTATTACAATATTTGCATTTAGCTACAAGTATCCCAATCTCCTTACCTTTACCATCTCTTTCTCGCTTAACCTTTCAAAATCATCCCAAACATCGAGACTCTTCGCACGCAGTTTCTTCTTTGCATCGGCTATAATTGGATCTTCATCTACTTTTATTTCGTCCTCTCGCTTCTTCAACAATACAGGTGGTGGTGATTGATTTCTGATTGTTGAACTTGAGATGCGAGAAGGTAATTGAGATGCAATCAAATCGAAAGTGATTGAGAGGGATGACTTCTTTTTGATGAACCAACGTAATTGGATGCTCCTCCACTTTGGGTCATGATTAATTTCACGAATTGAAAACCCTAACTTCAATTTTCAGAAACCCTAAATTGAAAATTTAGTTTTGAGGATTGAAATTAAGCTCGAAATAAAAATAAGAAGATAACCCTAGTTTTCTAATCGAATGAAGATGATGATTTTGCTTGAATTGAAAGGAAGGAGATGAGGGATTGAGGGTGATTGATGAGGGGTGAGTTTTTCTTCTGGTTTGGTCGAGTTGAAGAACAGAAGAAGAAGAGGGATTGAGGGATTGAGGGTGATTGATTCGAGTATAGCCTAGGTATAGAATGTTACACGTGCTAGGTACACGTTAGCGGTTAACGGAACTAAGGCTAACGGAAATAGGTCTTCCATTGCCGTTACCGTCGGATAAAATTAACCGCTACATTAGCGGTAACGGGTAACGGATAACGGTATAACGGAACTAAACGTAACGGCAACCGGGTAATCGGTTACGGCTAACGGTTAACGGGTTTCCATTGACAGGCCTATTCAGAGGTATAAGCGGTTTAGTTATTTATTCACAAACATTTACATACTCAACAGACGTAGTCCTGTGGATTGAGAAACATTTATTGATAATTTAATATCTCTTTAAATTAATAAAATTTAGTAGTCCCAAGCACTACAAAAATTATTACCTTTAGCTACGCCCAGGATCCGTGGCAATTGCTAAAAAATCCGTGGCAAAAGATATCTTGCCACGGCTTTCAAGGCGTAACAATTGGTCCAGTGGCTAATACTCTTTGCCACGATCTCAGCCATGGTTTTGTAGCGTGGCAAATTATACATAACCATTTGCTACGGTGCTGCTTCCGTCACTATTCAGTACACATGTGTGCCATGATTTGCCATTGTTGCCACAGAATATGGCCGTGGCAAAAGGTTACATCCCTGCCACTTTTTGTTTTTATATATCCGGTTTATTATAGTTTAGCCTGATTGTTAGCAAGTACTAATCTTTCATACTATAATCATTCACCAAAGGTACAAGCAGAAAAAAAGATATATATTATTTTATCCATCAAAGAAATCAAATACATGTAGAAGAGTCGAACACAAATAAGCCAGTATGTCAAACTATAGAATCTCTTTAATTCACGATATTGAGACATGACAATAATTACATGTCTGATATAAGATGCCAAAACTGGAGCAAACAATTTCAAGGGCGAATATCGGATCAAGATTGAACCGGTGTGTCTAGAACTTTAAGAGATTCTTATAAGACATCTTCACGTTCCACTCTAACCTTGAAGATAGGATTGGATTGGGAATATTAAGAATCTGTATGTTGCATATGCATCAAAAGTGGATGACTTCATTTTGTACTCTTAGCACGCAAAGACATCGACAAGAAAGTAGTGAACACGCAAAGACTTCGTGTTTTTCTTGTGCATTTTCTAATTAATACTCCCTCCGTCCCACTAATAAGTGACCTAGTTCTTTTAGATTTTGTCCCACCATTAAGTGACCTACATCACTAAACAAGGAGATATTCCTAAAATTATCCTTTTAATTGATTATAAGAAATATAAGAAATATACATAATTTGATCGTCATGTTTATATTCGTTACGTAGGTGTTTTAAAATGCTTTTCAATGGTACGAAATTTGCGAGCATCTGTGGTGTAGTTTGAGAGATAAATCATTTCAAAATTTCACTATTTATTATCCATAAGGGTATAAATGTAAAAAATGCTTAAAAATACTTTTTCCATTGCTTGTCTTAAAAATTGTGCAAACTTGAACTAGGTCACTTAATAGTGGGACGGAGGGAGTATCATGAAATAGTATACACGAATGAGATTGTCTCGACCAAGATTTTATGTTACACCACTATCAAGATGCAATCATATGCGCATATTTATGGTTATACTCTAGATATTTTCACACCGTTCACAATTTCACATGTAATACGGAGTGGCTAGAAGCCTCAAAATAAACCAATTTGATTGCATCTCAAGGAATAGAAAATCGTCCAGATAAGCAGCAGCCTGAGAACAATCAGCAGCAGCAGAAGAAGTATCACAAGAAGAAAAGTAGTAGTGAGGATGCTGATGATTCTAGTAGTAGTGGTACAGAAACTTGGGATTCAACTTTCTTGGATTGGAAGAAGGCAAAGTACCATAGAAAGGGATTTTGACCAAATGATACCACCTGTGAGTAACATTTCTCCCTTTTTCATCTTGTTTGTTTCATTTGTTTAAATAATTGACAAATTTCATAGATTCAGCTAATTTAGGATTTCCAAAATTCCTAGTTTGATTGATTTGATGTTAAGCTATCATTGTATTGTGTAACTAATTAGGATTTCTTGATATATCCAGCTGGATATAGAAGGTGGTTCAGCCGCCAAGAGGAAAAAATGTGAAAGAACGTGTTGGAGTTGTGCCTTGAATACGGTTTGTATTCAGTTGGGCTTGTCCCAATAGCCTGACCCGTTTGCCCATTTAGCTTTGGAGCCCTAAAGGCATCAGGAGATAAAAGAGAAAGTTATTCTCTTTTGTTGGTAAGAGAAACTTATGTATTAGAGGAAGAGAGAGTGAGGCACCAAAAAGGGGGCTAGGGTTCTTGAGAGGGGGTTGATTCAATACCTTGTAATCTTGTTGGATACATGGTGAAATCGTTATCGTTGTCTTCCAAAGTGGATGTAGATCATCTTGATCGAACCACTATAATTCCTTGTGTTGTGTGTGTGCTTGATTTACTTTTGATTTCATTTCTATTTCATTTCTTGATTGATTGTGCTTGGAATAGCCATTTGTTACAACAAATTGGTATCAGAGCTCCAGGTGGGAGCGATCTAGGATGGCGGAAAAGTATGAGATTGAGAAATTTGATGGAAGGAATGATTTCAATTTATGGAGGCTAAAGATGAGGGCTGTTTTGGTGCAACAAGGTTTGGTGAAAACCTTGAAGGGGAAAACGGCTCTAGCAACAACATTGTCGGATGAAGCAAAGGAAGAACTCATGGAGAAAGCTCATGGAACAATTTTGTTGTGTTTGAGCAATGAGGTCTTGAGAGAAGTTGCAACGGAAACGACACCGGACGGGCTATGGAACAAGTTGGAAAAGAGGTATATGACTAAATCCGTAACTAATCGTTTATATCTTAAGAAGAAATTACATACTCTTAGAATGCATGAAGGAATGTCTATTATAGATCATATTGATGATTATAATAAAATTCTCTTGGATTTGGCAAATATTGATGTAAAAAATGAAGATGAAGACCTAGCATTGGGTTTGCTTTGTTCCTTACCACCATCTTATGATAATTTTGTTGATACCGTAATGTATGGAAAAACCACAATTTCCATGGAAGACGTTAAAGCGGCTTTGAACTCTAAGGAGTTAAAGAAAACGGGTATTGATGGTAAAGATAATTCGGGATATGGGTTGTTTGTAAGAGGAAGAGGAAACCAAAAGGGTGGATTTGATAGGAGTAGATCAAAGTCAAGGTCTAAATCTAAATCCGGTAAATTTAATTGGTTTCATTGTAAGGAACAAGGGCATTTCAAGAAGGATTGTCCAAAAAGGAAGAACGTTGAGAAGAATACAAACCAAGGCACCGCGGCAAATGTTGAAGTAGAAAGTGATGATGGAACGGTTCTCACGGTTTATACCGAAAGCTCGGATAATGGGTGGATTCTTGATTCGGGGTGTACATTTCACATGTGTCCTCATAGGGAGTGGTTTACTACTTATCAAGCTAGAGAAGGTGGTAAAGTTCTTATGGGAAACAATGTCACTTGTAAAGTGTTGGGTGTAGGTACAATTCAAATTAAGATGTATGACGGTATGGTGAGGACTTTAACTAAGGTTAGGCATGTTCCGGAATTGAGAAGAAATCTGATTTCTTTGGGTACACTTGATTCAAATGGCTGCAAGTATCAAGGTGAAGGTGGAGTTATTCGTGTCTCAAGGGGAAGTCTTACAATTATGAAGGACAAGAGGATTAATGGTCTTTATACGCTGCAAGGTACTACTGTGACAGGTGATGCAGTTGTATGTTCTTCAAGTTCTGAAGATGATACTACCAAGTTGTGGCATATGCGGTTAGGGCATATGAGCGAGAGGGGGTTGGCTGTTTTGAGCAAGCAGGGATTGCTTTGTGGTCATAAAACAGGTAAGCTTGATTTCTTTGAACATTGTGTATTTGGGAAACAATGTAGAGTTAAGTTTAGTACAACTATTCATAACACCAAGGGTATTTTGGATTATATTCATTCTGATCTTTGGGGTCCTTCTCGGGTTGAGTCACATGGTGGTGGTAGATATATGTTGACATTCATTGATGATTTCTCAAGGAAAGTATGGGTATTCATACTTAAGCACAAAGATGAAACTTTTGTCAAGTTCAAGCAATGGAAGACTATGGTTGAGAAGCAAACCGGAAGACAAATCAAGTGCTTGAGGACAGACAATGGTTTGTAATTTTGTGGGGGTGAGTTCAATGAGTTCTGCAAGGAGCAAGGGATTGTGAGACACCGCACAGTCAGAAAAACACCACAGCAAAATGGTGTTGCGGAAAGGATGAACAGAACCATAATGGAGAAGGCAAGATGTATGCTCTCCAATGCCGGGTTACCAAAGCAGTTTTGGGCAGAAGCATCAAACACATCAAATTATTTAGTGAACAGATCTCCATCGACTGCCATTGAGTGTAAGACTCCAAATGAAGTTTGGACAGTTCACATGCTAACTATGAAGACTTGAAGATATTTGGATGTCCAGCCTATGCTCATGTGAATGAGGGGAAGCTAGAGCCTAGAGCAAAGAATTGTATATTTATTGGGCATGCAAAGGGTGTGAAAGGCTACAGGTTATGGTGTCCGGAGGAGAGATCAAACAAGTTTCTTATTAGTAGAGATGTGAAATTTGATGAGCAATCGATGTTGAAGCAAAAGAATGAAGAACTAGATGGAAGAGTTGAAGAGGGTGTCAGTGACAAGGTGGAGCTTGGTGACCATGTGGAACTTGAGATGCAAGTTCAAGGAAACAATGAGACTATTGTTTCTGATGATGATCAAGATATTGTGAAAGAACCTGCCCAGGAAGATAAAGCACAAGATCATGAGTACAATCTTGTTAGAGACAGAGTGAGGAGGGAAATCAGACCACCTCAGAGATATGGCCATGCTGATTTGGTTGCGTATGCACTTGCAGTGGGTGAGAGCATTGATAGGGATGAGCCAAGAACCTATGAAGAAGCAATCAGTGGTGAAGAATCAGCAGAATGGGGAGCTTCTGCAATTGAAGAAATTGAGTCTCTTGACAAGAATGGCACTTGGGAGATAGTTGCAAGACCTAAGGGACAGAAGATTGTTGGAAGCAAATGGGTTTTCAAGAAGAAACAAGGTACTTCAGATGGTGAAGGAACAAGGTACAAGGCAAGGCTTGTGGCAAAGGGGTTTACACAAAGAGAAGGCATTGACTACAATGAGGTATTTTCTCTTGTTGTTAAACATAGTTATATTAGAACATTGCTTGTTATAGTTGCTTTGAAAGATCTAGAATTGGAACAACTAGATGTTAAGACAGCTTTCCTTCATGGTGATTTGGAAGAGCGTATTTATATGCAACAACCAAAAGGGAAGTTCCTGGCAAACAAGACCATGTATGCTTGTTGAAGCAATCTTTGTATGGGTTGAAGCAATCTCCAAGGAAGTGGTATAAACGTTTTGATACGTTTATGTTGACAAATGGCTATGGTAGGAGTAAGTATGATAGTTGTGTATATCACAGGAAACTCCAAGATGGTTCATTTGTGTATTTGCTTTTGTATGTTGATGATATGTTGATCGCTTGCAAAGACATGTCAGAGATACAGAAGTTGAAAGTGCAGTTGAGTAATGAGTTTGAGATGAAGGATTTGGGTGCAGCAAATAAGATATTTGGCATGGAGATTCATAGAAACCGAGCAAGGCAAGTTATATTTGTCTCGAAGGCTTATATCGAGAAGGTGTTGGAACGGTTTGGTATGAAAGATGCAAAACCAGTAAGTACTCCTTTGGCATCTCATTTTAGACTCTCTAGAAGGCAATCACCTCAAACTGCAGATGAGGCAGATTACATGTCTCGAGTTCCATATGCAAGTGCAGTTGGTAACATCATGTATGCTATGGTTTGTACTAGGCCGGATATCGCACAAGCTGTGAGTGTGGTAAGTAGATACATGGGAAATCCCGAGAAGGCTCATTGGCAAGCTGTAAAGTGGATTTTGAGGTATCTTAGGGGAAGTACAGATGTTGGTTTAGTGTTTGATAAACACTATGGTGATTCAACAAATGTTGTGGGTTATGTTGATTCTGATTATGCAGGTGATCTTGATAGAAGAATGTCATTGACAGGTTATACTTTTACATTGTGTGGTAGTACTATCAGTTGGAGGTCGGTTTTGCAAAGCACAGTTGCATTGTCTACAACTGAGGCAGAGTACATGGCGATCGCAGGCAGGTGAAGGAAGGTATATGGTTGATGGGTTTGGTTGGTGATCTGGGTTTCAAGCAAGAGAGTGCAACTCTGTTCTGTGACAGCCAAAGTGTCATTCACTTGTCCAAGAACCATATGTATCATGAGAGAACGAATCACATCGATGTCAGGTATCATTTTATCAAGGATGCAGTTGAGGAAGGGAAGATAGCGATGCTAAAGGTTCCTACAGCAGATAACCCTGCAGATATGTTGACAAAGCCAGTTCCGAGTATCAAGTTCAAGCACTGCTTGGACTTGATTGGTGTCAACAGGTGTTGAGATCCCTTGAGGGGGATGAGCGAAGACGATGATGATGATTGGTTATGGTATTCAAGTCAAGGTGGAGATTTGTTGGAGTTGTGCCTTGAATACGGTTTGTATTCAGTTGGGCTTGTCCCAATAGCCTGACCCGTTTGCCCATTTAGCTTTGGATCCCTAAAGGCATCAGGAGATAAAAGAGAAAGTTATTCTCTTTTGTTGGTAAGAGAAACTTATGTATTAGAGGAAGAGAGAGTGAGGCACCAAAAAGGGGGCTAGGGTTCTTGAGAGGGGGTTGATTCAATACCTTGTAATCTTGTTGGATACATAGTGAAATCGTTATCGTTGTCTTCCAAAGTGGATGTAAATCATCTTGATCGAACCACTATAATTCCTTGTGTTGTGTGTGCTTGATTTACTTTTGATTTCATTTCTATTTCATTTCTTGATTGATTGTGCTTGGAATAGCCATTTGTTACAACAGAACGGAATTGTCTGGTTAACTAGATTTTACAGATTTTTTTGATAGAAAAACCTTCTTTGATCACTTCAAATAAGATGAAGAATAAGGAGATGGAGAAGAAGAAGCTGCCTCCAGATGAACAACGTTGTTGTCTAAAAGCTAATAATGGCAGATATAGATGCAAGAATTTTAGGATGGCTCATGGTGCTGCTGATGATGATAGTGTTCCTAAGTCTAAACATTGTGAAAAAACATTATAACTATGATTGAATTTGAGAGTATGGAAAATTATAAGAGCAAATGTTTTCAAATGTCTATGGAGCTTGACAAGAAGAAAATCGAGTGCATTAAACTCCAGGCTGAATTAGTGGATGTAAAGGCTAGAAAGAATGCTGCTAAAGATGGGACTCAATGGGCTGAGGATGCACCTGAATATTGGGGGAAGATGTTTTTAGGTTTGGAGAATCGAGTTCTGAGGATAGAAAATGAAAATTTGACAATGAGATGTGCAGAGTCTCGCGTTTCAAATTTGGAGAGCCTAGTCCTGAGGAATGGAAAGGGTAATTCAAAGTTGAGATGTGTAGATTTGCGTAATTCTGAAGACATTGAGTCTGAAATGCAAATAGAGAGAAACTACATGACCAAACCTAATACCGAAACCAGCAGAGGGGGAAACAAGGATTCTTATGTGTCACAATTGAAAACAGTAAGAGAAGGTGCTAAAAATGTGTACGATATTGGCAAAGTGGCGGCAATAAACATCACGAATCGGAGTCAATTTCCCCAATACTCTCCTGTTAACATTTCATCTGGAAGTGGGAATTTATCAAGTGAGGCTGAAAATGTCAAACAAGGGAAGGGTTGGGGATGTGGGGAGGAGACACCATCCCAAGCTCATACTGAAATGGGTAAGAAGCCATTTGTGAAATTGGTCGGTGGTGAATCTTTGGGGGAAGATTCTGATAGTTCTGATTCAGAAGATTCTCTTGCTGACATTATGGACATGATAGCGATGAAATGTAGGAATGACAGAGATGGAAGTTTGAGGCCGATATGCTGTCTTCATTTGAAGATGATCCTGAGCTCGGTCTGAAAGTTGTTTGTGCTCTCCACCGACAGCAAACATCTGAAGATGCCAAGGGGTTGTTCCATTATACTGATGAGCTTAGGTATGTTAAAACCTCTATATCTTCGTAGTTACAATCTATTGGCTTGTTCAATGTTGCAAGAATATAAAAGCTTGTTGGTTTACATATTCTGCTGCTATGTTAAATGCTTAATCTATTCCATGGATTCTTTTCATAATCTGCTGCTGAATTTAATTAGCTTGCTGAGTAATGTAATATTAGTGTACTAGTGTAATAGGAGTGTCAACTTTATATTTAGTTATGTAGTGGGTGTAGCATATCCACAAGTTGTAAGGTCTATTGTAGACCAAGTAGAAGAGTTATTTCTACAACTCAATTAGAGAGAGAGTGAGAAGAACCAAAGAGGTTCCCACTACTCCATTATCAAAATCATCCATAAACATCTATCTTTATCACCCAAACATCCAACAATTGGTATCAGAGCTTAGATCTATATAGATTTGATCTTGGTGAGTGAAAAAAACAATTTCTACCCATTAAATCAAAAAAATCAGCAACATTTAAATTTTTCAAAATCTAGATCTAGAAAAGAAAAAACCCAATTTCTTCAATCAATCATCAACCAAATCAATGGCAAGTAGTAGTAACTCAAGTTTCTACATTCAACAACCTTCAATACCACTATTTCATGGAGAAAATTATGATTTTTGGGCCATCAAAATGAAGACCTTATTCATGTCACAAGATGTGTGGGAGATTGTACAAAATGGGTGTGATGAAGTTGAAGATACATCAAATCTAGAACAACCCCAAAAGGATTTACTTAAGGAGAGTAGAAAGAAGAATGCAAAAGCATCCATGTACATTCAACAAGGAGTTGGAGACACTATTCTACCAAGAGTAATCCATTTTCCTATAGCTAATGAAGCTTGGAATATCGTTCAACAAGAGTATGGAGGTAATAAGAAGGTAAGAGAATTGAAATTACATTCATATAGAAGAGATTTTGAGAATCTAAAAATGAATGAGAATGAATGTTTGAATGAATTTTCATCTAGAGTTGTTAATAATATGATGATGTGTGGTGAGAAGATGGAAGAAAGAAGAATTTGTGAGAATATATTGATATGTTTGCCGGAGAAATTTGAACCCATTGTGGCGGTTTTGGAGGAAACAAAGGATTTTTCGACATTGAAGTCACAAGAATTATGGGCTTCCTTGAAGGTGTATGAGCAAAGGTTGTTAAGACACTCCGAAAAGTCAATTGAGAGTGCTTTCCAATCAAAATTGAACTTGAACTCACAAAATTCAGCAACAAACAAAAATGAGTACAAGGGTGAATCAACATCAAACTTCAAAGGAAAGGGAAAATGGAAGAAAGGAGGAGCTAATTCCAACAACTAAACAAAGAGTAATTCGTCTCAAGTACCAAGGTGCAATTTTTGCAAGAAGAATGGTCATTTGGAGAAGAATTGTTGGAACAAAGGAAAACCCCAATGTCATCATTGCAAGAAGTATGGACATTTGGAGAAGGATTGTAGGTACAAAGGTGAAGAACAAGCCGGTAGAGCCGAAGAGAAAGAAGAAAAACAAAATTTATTTTATGCTTGTCAAAGTGCTATGGAGACTTCTAAGAGTGAAGTATGGTTTGTAGATAGTGGTTGTACAACTCATATGTCCGGTGTGAAGAGCTTGTTTGTTGACATGGATACATCCATAAACTCTCTAGTGAAGATGGGGGATGGAAACATGGTTCAAGCTAACGGAAGAGGTACAATTTGCGTGCAAACTATCAATGGAGCAAAATACATTAGAGATGTGTTATATGTTCCGGATTTGTCACAAAATTTGCTTAGTGTTGGGCAACTTGTGGAGATTGGGTATGCGGTTCACTTTGAAGATGGGTATTGCACCATTTATGACAAGAAGCACCACAACAAGAGACAAGTAATGAAGAGTAACAAGATGGAGAAGAATAGAAGCTTCCCAATTGTGTTTGAAAAGGAGAAAAATGTTGCATTGAGGATGGAAACCATTGATGAAACATGGTTATGGCATAAGAGACTTGGGCATTTGAATTTCAATAGTCTCAAGGTGCTTTCCAACAAGAACATGGTGCAAGTACTTCCACAACATATCAACCACAAAGATGGAGTATGTGAAGGTTGTGCACTTGGGAAGCAACATCGCCAACCTTTCCCAAAAGGTGTAGCATGGAGATCAAATGAACTTCTTGGTTTGGTACATACCGATGTGTGTGGACCAATGAAGACACCAACTCATGGAGGTAATAGATACTTTATCTTATTCATTGATGATTTAAGTCGTATGACTTGGGTGTACTTCATGAGGCAAAAATCCGAAGTTTTTAGCATCTTCAAGAAGTTCAAGAGCCTTGTTGAAAAGCAAAGTGGTCACTACATCAAAGTTTTGAGAAGTGATAGAGGCAAAGAATACAACAACAAAGAGTTTGATAAATTTTGTGAAGATGAAGGCTTGGAAAGGCAATTAACCGTGGGTTATACTCCTCAAAAAAATGGTGTTTCCGAGAGAAAGAACCAAACCATGATGGAGATGGCGAAGTCCATGCTTCATGACAAGGGTATGCCTAAAGTGTTTTGGGCCGAAGTCATCAACACCACCGTCTACTTGATGAATAGATGTCCAACAAAAGCCGTATGGGATAAAACTCCTTTTGAAGCATGGAGTGGGAGAAAGTCATCGGTAAGACATCTCAAAGTTTTTGGTAGTGTGTGTTATTCTCAAATTCCAAAGGTGAAGAGGACAAAGCTTGATGAATCAAGTGAGAAGTGTATATTCATTGGCTATAGCCTCCAATCAAAAGGTTATAGGTTGTATAGCTTGAAGAACAACACAATGATCACAAGCCGTGATGTGTTATTTGATGAAGGAGCTTCATGGAATTGGGAAGAAGGTAAAATTGAGAAGAGAACCATTATTGTTGATGAAGAGCAAGAAAATTCAGCAACAAATGAAGTTGAAGAAGGTGAAGAAGATGAGGAAGAACTACCTCAAACACCTCCAAATACAAGACAAGGAGCATCTCCAAGTATGTCTCCAAGTACTAGTGCATCAACATCACCACCGTCGGCACCAAAGAAGTTGTGAAGGTTGAGTGAAGTCTATGAAAGATGTAACTATTGTGTGGTTGAACCGGAAAATTTTGAAGAAGCATCAAAAGAACCGGTTTGGATAAAAGCTATGGAAGAAGAAGTTTTTGTCATTGACGAGAATGATACATGGGAGAAGGTAGCAAGTCCAAGTGACAAAGAAGTTATTGGTGTGAAGTGGATCTATAAGGTGAAGTACAATGCGGATGAATGGTTCAAAGATACAAAGCAAGGTTGGTGGCAAAGGGCTACTCACAACAACCCGGTATCGACTACAATGAAACGTTTGCACCGGTTGCTCGTCTTGACACCATTAGAGCCTTGATTGCTATGGCTTCCCAAAAAGGTTGGTTACTTTATCAACTTGATGTCAAATCGGCATTTTTGAATGGAGAACTCCATGAAGAGGTCTATGTAGAACAACCACAAGGTTTTGTGGTGGAAGGAGAAGAAGACAAAGTATACAAGTTGAAGAAAGCTTTGTATGGTCTCAAGCAAGCACCAAGAGCTTGGTATAGTGAGATAGATGGATACTTCAAGAGGCAAAACTTCAACAAAAGCAAGAGTGAGCCTACATTATATGTGAAGACAAAAGGTACGTCTATTCTCATCGTTGCCTTGTATGTTGATGATCTTATCTTTACGGGTAATGATGCTTATATGATTGAGCAATTCAAGAGAGAAATGATGATGAAATATGAGATGAGTGACATGGGTTTGCTCAAGTACTTCCTTGGTATAGAGGTTCATCAAAGTGAAGATGGAGTGTTCATTTCTCAAAGCAAGTATGCCGAAAAGGTGTTGAAGAAATTTGGTATGCTTGGTTGTAACCCCACATCTACACCACTTGTAGTGAATGAGAAACTCAAGAAGGATGATGGAGGAAGAAAGGACGTTGATGAGACTTACTATAGAGGTCTTATTGGAAACTTGTTGTACCTTACACATACAAGACCCGACATCATGTTTGCTTCAAGTATGTTTTCTAGGTTCATAAGTTCACCTAGTCATCTACATCTTGGTGCGGCAAAGAGGTTGTTAAGGTACATACAAGGAACAATGAATTTTGGAATCATGTATTCAAGAAATTTGGATGTCAAATTAGTTGGGTATTGTGATAGCGACTTGGGAGGGTGTATTGATAACATGAAGAGTACATCGTGTTATGCTTTTTCTCTTGGTTCGGGTATATTCACATGGGCATCGAAGAAGCAAGAAACCGTAGCTCAATCCACGGCGGAAGCAGAGTACATTTCGGCATCAATAGCTACATCTCATGTTGTATGGCTAAGAAGAATCATGGAAGACATTCAAGAGAAGCAAGAAGAAAGCACCGTAATCTTTTGTGACAACAAATCGGCAATTGCTATGTCCAAAAATCTCGGTTGAGCATTGTAGAGCAAGGCACATCAAACTCAAGTACCATTTCATTCGAGAAGCGGTTGAAGATGGTGAGATAGAACTCAAGTATTGCAAGACGGAAGACCAATTGGCGGATATATTCACCAAGGCACTTCCCAAAGGAAAATTTCAACATTTCCGTGAACTACTAGGAGTAGAAGAACATCACATTAAGGAGGAGATTGTTGAGTAATGTAATGTTAGTGTACTAGTGTAATAGGAGTGTCAACTTTATATTTAGTTATGTAGTGGGTGTAGCATATCCACAAGTTGTAAGGTCTATTGTAGACCAAGTAGAAGACCAAGTAGAAGAGTTATCTCTACAACTCAATTAGAGAGAGAGTGAGAAGAACCAAAGAGGTTCCCACTACTCCATTATCAAAATCATCCATAAACATCTATCTTTATCACCCAAACATCCAACAAAAAGCTTGTTGGTTTACATATTCTGCTGCTATGTTAAATGCTTAATCTATTCCATGGATTCTTTTCATAATCTGCTGCTGAATTTTCTGACTTGTTTCCTTAATGTCAAATGCTTGATATCAAGTGTCTATTCCATGGACTCTTTTCATGTATATAGCCCCATTACTTGCAATTACAGTGTTTGAAAACTTATCTTTGTTCTTAGGAATCAAACTGTGTCAGTCCTATCTCTACTGAGACCTTGTGATTGTAAATTCTTGATATAGTTAGTTGAATACGATTCTGCAATTAGCTTTAATTGGCATCGACACTACCTCAATCCTCTAATTCTTAATCTCTGTACTAACCGCGGACTTGCATATAGACAGAGGTGCATGGTTGACACGAGAACAAATTAGTTGGTCGACTTTTCCATTGTTGTCGGGACAAAAGATCTGCTACCTTCCCGGATTTGTTTTCCGTAGTTGTCATGTCAACGTTGAGCAAACGATTTTCTTGCTCGTGCCTGTGCGTGCACAGGGCAGAAAGGCCAATCAGCATAGTTCATAGTTGTGCTCAAGAATCAATATTATTATCTTCTAATGGTTTTCTGTTTTCATACACTTCTAGCCTTAATCAAATTATTTTCTTAACAGGGGTATTACTTTGGCCAAGTTTCTAATGGATGGAGCATGCGAAGGTGACCTCAAGAAGTCTATTAAAGAGTTGGAGACCTTCGATTCCAAAGCGGTTGAAGACTGCAAGAGGCTGGCTAGAAGTTACTCGAAGCAGTTATTCAGTATTTACCAAAACAAAAAAGATCCTTATTTCCTATCTACTACAACTGCCAGCCAATGAGATCAAACTACTAAATGATGGACTGCTGTGTAAGTGGCCCTCACCTTTTTTGACTAGGCATTACAAACTTGTTTAGCTCATGGAACTGATATTGAGATGTGTAAAATCTTTTTTCTGAAATTAAAGCTAGACTACCCCTTATTTCTTTTTGTAATATCTAATAGAACTAGTAACAAGGTAACTGAGAATATTGGAAGTTTCCACTACCACTGCCAGTCCACCCATTGCTTACATTTTCACCTCATGACCTTGTAGCCTATTGTGTGGATTCCTTAATTAATCTTCTCTGGCTGAATCCATAAAGACTAGTTTTATAAATTGCAGAAATTGGAAATTGCAGGACTAGTGCAACAAAATACTGAAAATTAACTTCATTCTCTTTCGCTTGGCATGACCTTCCTCGGTATAAGGTTTTGCACAAACACTCCACACGGTCCTGAAGTGCTACAAATTGTTTTGGTAATGGGTCTACACAAGGTGTTTTTGCGGACGAACTATATATTCTATCTGTTGAAAATTCCATTCATTCAATTGTGTTTTTCAAGTGCTAATGCAATTAAGTAGCTTTTTCATCTTCGTCTTAGAGATTTTACGTTTTCACCCAAATGTCAAAACATTGAAAAGGGGAAATAACCAACAAGAAACTGCAAAATTCAATAAAGGGATATAAACAGATATAGGCCTGTTTTTCAACCCGATAGACAAGCATAGGCCTGTTTTTTTCATATTTACAAATGTAGGCCTCCATCCATGTTTCCATCCAAATCCGTTACTTTTGTCAATTACTCGGTCAACAAGGTCAATTTCTCATCTAATGAGATGAGCTAATGACTCGCAATTACCCATTTGCCCTCTATACACGTGTAAATGATAAAGTGTGAAGTAGTGACGTGTAACGTTCCTATAGGCCCTCTATACACGTGTAACCGAATACACGTGGTGTTCATCCGAGAATGGAGGGAAAAATGGAAGGCCTGGATTATTTCACTTCGTAATTAACGACACCATCATGAGATCTGGGTCGTTTATCTCAATTTCGTTCGATCTCGATGTATTGGGACGGCTGAGATGAAATGCACATTCAGATCTAGAATAGAATATTGAGAAAACATTTTTCAGTTTCTCCATTTCCCGTTCTTCTCTCCATTTTTCCCCTCTGCAACTTTATTTTTTTCTCCGCAATTTTCTTTCTTCTTTGCAATTTTATCTTTAGTAATCACTGGTTTCTGTTAGATGGGTATACCTAATAGGCCAAAGATACGTCTGAGTAAGGTAGATTCAGAGACTATAGAGAAGATGGATAAAAGAAAGAAAAAAAGAAACGGAGAAGTAAAACACGAACTGAAAGGTAACAACGAGACACTTATTGTATTTTGTTCAATTTATTGTGGGTATTTTCGATTTCTAGGTTTATGGGTATTTCAATTTCTTTGGGTTATGGGTATTTTCTAGGGTTTATGGGTATTTCGATTTCTTTGGGTTGTGGGTATTTTCGATTTCTAGGGTTTATGTTGTTTGATTTGTAGATGAATCTGTTGATTTTAGTTTCTCTATGAATTGATTTTTATAGGGTTTGTGTTAGATTTATGTTGTTCGATTTGTAGATGAATCTGTTGATTTTTCGTTTCTCGATGAATTGATTTTATAGGGTTTGTGTTAGATTTTAGGGTTTGTGTTTGATTTTTAGGGTTTGTTTGACCTAGAAATCTGTTGATCTTTCATTGTTTGTGAATCAATTTTCACTCTGTTTATCACTCTGTTTTTCACTCTGTTTGAATTATGTCTCTTGTAGGAGTGATGATGTTGTTGACATTATGCCTTTCAGAAGTTTTAAGGTAAATGTGATAGGAACTTGCCACAGTTTAGAGTTTAGGGACTGTGCTAGAGAAGACATGGGTCTTGATAGGTTGAAGGACATGATCAGGCCACAGTTGAGACTCAAGGGTGATGAGAAGATAGACATATTGTGGTCAGATGATGCTTGTACTCCAATGTCATTGGATAGAGAAGAAGAGTTCAAGTCTTTGTGGGATACAGCTGAGTTTGATGAGAATGGTTGGAGTCAGGTTTATATGCAAGTAATGGATAGTAGTAAGGATGGTGAGGTTGGTACAATTCCTCTACACAAGTACTTTACACCAGAAAAGAAGACACCCCAAAGAAGCCTCCCGTATAAAAAGAAATATCACACCAAAGAAAGCAAGATTCAATGATGATTGTAGCACACCAAAAAAAAGCAAAGATCTAATGAAGAAAATCAAGAAGAAACTCAAGAAGAAACTCAAGCAAAGATCTAATGATGATTGTAGCACACCTAGAAGTTCAAGAAGAAGCCCAAGGCTAGCAGTATTGTTTAAGAAGCAAATTGGAAGAAAAACTAAGAAGAAATTATTTGTTGAAATCTCAGATGATGAAGAAGTATGTGAAGAAGCAACAAAGTCAAATGTGGATAATGACATGCCTATTCCAGAAGCTTATGTTCCTCAATTCTGTGAAGAACCAACACAGACAAGTGTAGATGAAAACATGCCTTATCCAGATGAATTTGTTCCTCAATGCACAACATAAGCAACTATGGAAGAAGAAAAAGAATTTAATCATGATTTCTGGTTTGAAGCTGCCACACAAGCAAGTGTTGTTGAGGATATTTACAGATTGAGTGAAGAATATAAGAAGAGTGATGAGTTTGTAGTTCAACTTCCAAATATTGAAGAAGATGAGTGCCATCCTGATGAGGATATAAACAATATCCATGGATATGAACAAGAGCTTAAAGATGATATGGAGTACAACAAGTTTTTGAAGAAGGTGGAGAATGGATATTTATCTGACAAGGGAAGTGACAGTGAGAGTGAAGGTGAAGGTGATTATGATGTTAACCATGTTGATGGGGATCCATACTTTGGTGAAGTTGAGGTGGAAAATGACAAAGAAGGTAATGATGTTTCTTTATATTTGTTGTTTGTCATTTTTGTTGATTGTTATATTTTTTGTTTATTGCAAATTGGATTTGATGTTAAGTACTAATGTTTTTGTTTTCTTTGTTTAATTGCAGAAGATCATTATGGGGACTTACTGGATTCTGAGTCTAAAAAGGAACAAGAAGGTAATGTTTTACATATAGGATTAACTCCATTGCTTAGAAGTATGTGTTTTTGTTTGCTTAGAAGTATGTGTTTTATGTCTGAAAAGGAAAATTAGGTATTTATGTGATTTGTTTTACTTGATCATATCAAGATGATGTTGTTGGGGTGGAGAAGGCTTCAGTTGAGTGTAGTGGTGTTACACATGACAATTCAGAGTTTGAGAAGGAATATGCAGATCACCTTAAGGAAGAAGATGAGCAAGATATGTTCCCAGCTGAAGATGAAGAGTCATTGGATCCAGCTGAGCTTATAGTTGGAAGTAAGTTTATGAGTAAAGAATATTTCTACAAGCATGTGAATAACTATTGTATCATGAACAAACATCAGACTTATGCTACTAAGAGTTCCACAACCAAGCTGAGGGTCAAGTGCATTCATTGGAGGACTCAAGAATGTCCAATGTTCATTTATGGCATGGTCAAGAAAGGTGAAGGTAAAACTTTTACACTTAGAGGCTTTAATGTCACTCATACCTGCAATGGTGACAAAGATGACTTGAACAAGCTTGCAACCCCAAAATATGTAAATGAATCGGTACTATGAGAAGATGAAGACTGAGCTTGGAATTAATGAACCAAAGGCCATGTCCAGATGACTTAGCAAACACACGTTCAATAAAGCTAGGAAAGTTAATATAAGGTATCATACTGCATGGAGAGCAAGGGTGAAGGTGTTGGAGAAACTACATGGCAGTTATGAGAAGAGCTACTCACTGGTGCCTGCATTCTGTGAAATGGTCAAGGTATAACATTTTCTTTAAGTTTTTGTTTTTTTTGTAATTATCTCAATATCTTTGTTTGACAACACTTTCTTTAAGTTTTTGTATTTTTGTAAATATCTACTTAATTTTGTCTATGTAATTTTAGTATGGAACAATCCCCTGAAAATATTCATGTCATTCTATTTGTAGATGAGAAATCCAGGCAGTATAGCAACTTTTTCTTATGGAACTACAGACAACACTTTCTTGTCCATGACAATTTGCTTCAAATCCACTATAGTTGGGTTCTTGTCTGGTTCTAGAAAGATTATTGGCCTAGATGGATGTCATTTGAATGGGAAGTTTGGTGGTGTGATGTTACATGCAACTGGACTGGATGGTCAAAATGGATTAGTTCCATTAGGGATAATGGTATGCAGGAATGAAACAATAGAGAATTGGAAGATATTCTTGGAGGATTTGAAGAAGTTGTTGGGTGATGATTATGAGTTTACCTTCATCTCTCCGATGCGAGAAGGGGATTTTAGAAGTCGTTGATTATCACTTTCCTTGTTTGAGCACGCACAATGTGTCGAGTGAGCTCATTTGCTTCGTTTATTTTCGGTTTCTTGTTTTGTCTTGTTCTGTTTTAATTATTTATTTTGTTTTAATTTTCGCTTATTAATCATTGGTTGGTTTTTCAGGGCACTTAATGGCCAACTTTAAGAAGTACTACAAGGGGGTACAGTTTGCGGACTCATCTTTGGAATGCCGCCAAGTGTTATAAGATCAACCACTTTAATGTAAGTACGCTTTATTACTTCATTGAATCACACAATTATTATGCTTCACTTTAATGTAAATGCTTCACTCTAATGTACAACAACATATGGATGCTATGGCAAATGAGAGTGATCTCCATCAAGAAGATTTCTCATAGATGAAAGGCCCGAAACTCCGGTCTAGGGCTCATTTTCCAACTACTAGCAAATGTGAGCACATCAACAACAACTTCTCAGAATCCTTCAACAATATGGCCAAGAAGATTAGAGACAAGCCAATCTGCAAGCTAGGTTTGATGTATGGAGAACTGGTGATGGGACTTCTCAACAAGAGGAGGAATGAAGCTGCAAAATGGAAGGATGGTGACCTTGTTCCAAAGGCAATGCAACTGATTACCAAGATGTGTGACTTGACCACAAATTTTGAACTACAGAGTGTTGTTAGGGGAAAGTATATGAGGTTACAAGTTGTCATGGAGCCATCTTTGTTGTGGATTTGCCAAAGAGGACTTGTACCTGTTTGCAATGGCAATTGAGGGGTTTTGTCTGCCAGCATGCTGTCTGTGCTCTAAAGCCAATGAGACCTGTTTGGGCTGAGTAAGTATTATGATATTTCATTACATTTGTTTTCATTTCTTTGTCCTTATATGTTTGTCCTTTTGTACTTTGTGATATTTTATTGCATTTGTTTTCATTTCATTTCTTAACTGTTGGGTATTGTTGGGTATTTTTGCAGGTATTGTGACAAGTATTATTGGGTTGACAGCTACAAGAGAACATATGGTCAGGAATTCAACCCATTGTTGGGTCCAGAAGACTATGAAAAGGTACATTATGGTCAAGTATTATTACTTTTGTCATTATCATTTGTTGTGCAATAAATAAAATATCCATATTCGATTCCTTTAGGGTTTCATCCTTTCATTTATATATGATACTTTCTTTCTCTCCTTCTTCTTATCCGCACAAAGATTGAAAGAGATGATAAAACCTCCAGTGAACATCAGAAAACCAGGTAGACCAAGGGGAAAAAGAATTAGAGCCTATGATGAACCTCAACCCACAGGAAATAAGGGTAGAAGATGCAAGAGATGTGGAGAAACAGGTCATTATGAAAAGAATTGTGCTGGAGGAGCAGTTGGTTCTAATCCAAAGGTACCAAAGGCTAGAACATGTGTTGATGGTGATACTCACACAACTTATGAATCAGGTCCATCAAAGAGGAACAAGAAAGTCAAAAAAGTTGTTTATGGTTCATCTGGAGGTCAAAGTACTAGTGTAAGGGGTGGAACTAAGATAAAATCCAATAGCCAGATTTGTGTTGGTGAATCATCTAAGCAAGCTTCCGCAAGATATGAAAAAGGTGTCAAGGGAAAGACAAAAGCAAAAGTTGGATCTTCTCAAACCTCATGTATGAATCGAATTTCAAGAAGATTGGTTCAAAAGCAACAATGTCACTTTTACGTGGTCGATCCAAAGAACAAGAAGAAATCAAAGAAGTATATGAAGATCTGAGTTGGTTATGTTGATTGAGTTTCATTTCATGTTGGAAGTTTCTTTTTCCCTTTGGATTGTTGGTGCAGTTTTAAGTTTGAACTTTGGATATGAGTTGGAAGTTTCTTTTGCATAACATTTTATGTAATGTTCAATTACAACTTCTGTTTCATTACATTTTCAGATTTTTCTTAAACTCATTACATACTTCTAGTACTTTTCCTTTCAATGTCTCTTTTGTTTCAATTACAAGTGCATCTGAAGCCCATCTGAAAGCATCACGCTCTTTTTTTCTTACATACCGATATGCTATATTCGATTGTGTTGATTCTTACAAACCTGTAGTTGTAACTTTGAATTGCAGTTGTGTTTGAAGCAGGGGAGATTGTTTAATGGATAATTATTGAAACAGTGGTTCTCATCTCCACAGGCAATGCAGCTATGTTGGCTTGGAAGCTTGATTTGAAGTGATGTAGCTGGAGAAGAAGCAAGATCAAACCACTCAAAGTAGTTGCAGGTGGGATTCAAACATTTGAAGAAGGCCCTTCCATTTGTTTGATCGGTTTTAGATCTCAATAATGCTCTAACTCCATTACAAGGTACATGTTTGCACCTTGAATATACCCAGGGACAACTCTTGGTTTCATGGTCTTCTTTGTCACACATATCACACTGCACCTTGATACTGCTAGTGCTGCATTTTGATGAAGGATGAACACCACCAACCATTTTTAGATCTGAATGAAAATGAGACAGAGAAGAAGATATGGAGAAGATATGAAGAAGATATGCTTTTATTGGAGATTATCCTGCCGTTGGGTACTGTGGGGGCCACATTTTTACCGACACGTGGCCGAATCTATGACGTGTCTGTAAAACACGTGTATACACAGTCAGCACCGAGTCCCAATGCAGAATCGACGATTTAAACATTAACTCGGTGAGTTTAATGAGTCGAAGGGCTTAAAAGTCTTTTCAGAACACACTAACGGTGCCAAAAAGGTGGATAACCACCGTTAGCCGTTTTTTGAAAAAAACGGTCAAAATCGGCCTAGATTTGTACTTTTCAAAAGAACGGGCCTATGGTTGTCACCCTGAAAAAAAAACAGGCCTATATCTGTTTTTCACCCTCATCAAATTCCTTCAGAATATGGCCTCCTTCAGTGAAGTAGTTGTACTTTTCAATCCATATCAAATTCCTTTTATTCTTTTTCCACACACGCTTTGTATCATCAACTATAATTGTGTTCAACTCGTTCGGTCCTGATAAAACATCCAGATTCTTTCTGTTTTCTTTTGTAGAGTCATCTTTTGAAACGATTCTGGATTTGAAGATCTTCCCCTGAGGATCGAGTAATCTCCCCATCTCTGCTACATAATCTCTGCCGCCCATTGTGTATATAAAAAGTTCAAAATATTTGGTGGCTCTCTTGAGAAATTCCCTAGTATGTGGCCTGATTTTTGTGTATCTACTACAACCCATATGCTTGTACAAACTATTTCCATCTGAGTCCTTCATGGATGAAAGTCTTAGATTTAGATATTCTTGGTCTTCAACAGATACATCTTGAACCCTAACAGAATGTAGCAAAGTATGATCCAAATCCAAGACTAAACAGAGTTTCTTCCTTTCGAAAAAAGCTTTTCTGAAAGTATTACCACACATTCTGCTATTTAGGATCAACCTCTTGTTTTGCTTTTGGTTGGTGGAACAGCAGCAAGTGGATTATACTTTATCCTAATTTTCATTGTAGCTGGTTTCTCTGCTGATTCTTGTTCGTTCTTATTATAACTACTCAAATCGGTAGTGAAATCAATCAATGGTGGTTGATTAGGAAAAGGTGTGTACCTGATTCTGACTCTTTTTACTTTTTGTGCTTCTCCGAATCCACAATCATGAGTGTTGATCATCTTCCTCTTTTGCTGAACATCCGAAATAACAGTAGTCGTCGACATTGTGAAGAACTGAAAGAAAAGTTTTCACGAGACAGAAAAAGAGATTGCAAAACTATGATTTGATGATATCTGTATTGAATGAATAAATAGGAGATGAATGCTTGTAGATCACGATCGAATGCAAAATGCAGTCGATGTAGGATTTGGATTAATAAATTCCTATGTTAGAGACTGTTTCCTTTACTTGGATAATCACCGTTTAACTAGGAAATCCTTGTTTTAAATGATGGGCCGGCGATTCAGTTTGCAAGTCTCGTCCAAAGCCGGTTCAGCTATATGGCAAACTGGCCAATTTGCTTAGGCCTCGAAACCCTATCGTGCATGCACCCTGTTTTGAGGTATACAAAATAATTTAACTAACTACGGTTATGTGATAAGGGGTTTAAGAGAGTAGATTGATTTCTATTTTATTTTTTTTTCATGCTCCGCTGCGAAATTCATAGGTTATATCATTAATGTCTCACATAGTCATATCACATGTGGCTTTACCTTAGAAAAGTATGGTATCACTTATGTTTATTCTTAGGATTCAAAATGTGGCTTTACCTCACTTCCCAAGCGACATCTTCTTTTGGAGTATAAAACAACGTCAAACTTTGCTAACTTTTTCATTTCATTTTATCAATTCACTCAAATAATCAAATGAGAATCAAGCCAAACTAATAGCATTAAATTCACATAACCAAAGGAGGAAAACTATGGAAGTTACCATGGAGGAATATTTGCACCAAGATCACATTAAAGAAAAATGGAGGCTTGATTATAATTTTTGACGTTGATGTTCTTTAGTTGACGTAAATACACATAAATGGGTCTGGGGAAAGACGAACAAGGAATGGTCTAGAAGAAAGTCGAAGAGAAAGATTGCAAGGCTTTATCATGCACATCCAACATCGGGCAAGATATTCTACCCGCGTTTGTTTCTCAACACAGTAAAAGTTCTGTGTAGCATTAACAATATGAAGACTGTGAATGGATTTGTTCTTCTAACATTTAAAGATGCATGATTAGATTTGGGTTTACTGGATGACTACAAAGAATGGCATGAAGCGATGGAAGAGGCAGGAACTTGCGCACCCAGCAAGTTATAATGTGAAATGTTCTTCACATTGATCTTATGCGAAATTACAAATCCAGTAAAATTGTGAAACCGGCGGCACCAGAGACTATCATCTGATGAAATTTGCATCGTCTAAAAAACTTATTAGAAGATGAAGATCTTGAGATAGAAGATGAACAGATCCGAAACTATGTTTTATTGGTGCCATCATCGACTATTAAAGATATTGTTGTTGGGACAACAACTACTCACGATATGCCTTTGGAAGATCAATTTTGTATCTTCAAATGATCCATCCATGCTCTTGGATCAAGTTCGTATGATTTTGATGTTTTTGGAACATAAACATGCATCTCTATTTTTTAAGAGATATAAGGATGTAAAAACATCTATTTTTCTAATTATCCTTATGTTAAATCTCGGAAAGATCAAATGATCTGTGTTCAGAATCGTTACATACTAAATTATGAAGAAGAATGCGGATAGGTTAGTACAAATAGCATCTGACGGAGAATGAGAAGAAGGTACGTCGCTATACCAGTTTCTTTTACCTCTTATTTTTCTATATAAATTATAAATTTTTATTGCATTCTTTTACTCCAACCTATAGGCATGTCGGGAGACCAATTCCTTAGAAAAAAAAATTAAAAATGGTAGAATGATCGAGGTTATGTTACTAGAGAAAATATAACATAAAAATGGTACTGTGAAGAAAGAAAATAGCTTAATTGGTGAAAATGATAACAAAAGACAGAACATAGGACAATAGATGTGTGATTCATTAGAACATCCTCTTCTTCTTTCTTTTGCACATCATTCCCCATTCAGTAATGAAATAGAATTTCCCGAAATGGATTCTTGGTTCTCACCCAAAAACTCATTTCTCAAACACATTCAGGGATTTCTGCAGAATTATCGAGAAAAATGAAGTGAAAATGCATTCAACTATGAATGTGTTTGTTAATGATCATCTAACCATAACGACTCATTGAAAGAAGAAAAATGTATTTCTTTGTTAAGCCATGTAAAGTTTGAAACAAATATTTATTTTGGCCAAGGAAAGCTGATACAGCACAACCTGCGAATGCCAACACCATCTGGAATTACTAGACATCCTCGGTCCTCTCTAAAATCTTGGAAATATTGTAACAAGGAGGGTCGAACGGTTTATACCAAACCGGGTGGTAACGGAACTGAACAAAACTGAATAAGCTTAATGGTTTCATCGGGTTTCAAAACCGGACCATGTGCGCGCAGCCCTAAATGCAGCACAAAATTGCACTCCTTGGCAGACCAACCCACCTGCTACATATGTGGAGGTCGTCTAGCTCTTGCCCATCGAACTCTAATCTGACTCTTCGAAGTAAATTTCAAGGAATTAGTATCTTTTTAGTTCAAGCAGTAGAGAATTTTTTACAGCTTCTGAAGTAATAAAAAAAACATGTGTAATTACTGAAACCAAAGCCAATTACCCTTTTATTTTTTACTGTATTTTCCTCTCTTTTGTTAACAAACAATTAAGCTAACCAACTGTGTTGTTTTCCGACTTGGAGAGTCGAGTTCTGAGGATGGAAAACCGAAATTCAACAATGGAGGAATGTATAGAGTCTCGCTTTTCGAAGTTGGAGAGCCTTGTATGAACAAAATAAAATGGCATTGCTGGAGAAAATTTGCAGTGGTAACCCTTTGGGGTTGAGTTAGGCAGTGGAGTCTCACCTTTTCCATTTGGGACAGTGTACCTGGATATGGGAAAAAGAATCTTCATAAAGTGTTGCTTGTAAAAGTATGAGAAATTAAGTTTACTATGTTTCTCGTTTCATCTTCAAGGGTTTTCCAATATCACCCAAATTTCTAAATCTAGCTCAATTTTTCTAAATACAAAACATTGAGTACTTCAGTTCTTGAGTGAAAATTGTTATTGTGCACACATCCTTAAAATGGTGTGTTTGAGTAAAATCAGTTTTTTCTGGAAGATGTATACATTAAAACTGGCCACGGCTAAACAGAAACATCTTGAATTAATTTAATTCAACATTGAGATGATTGTATTAATATGCTTTTATGTAGTACAAGGCACTAGTTAGATGGTAAGAACGACACATTTTTCCCACACATTTACTGCCCATGGATCTTCAAGGACCTCCATTGTCTTTTTCCAGCAATCCTTGCCGGTTTGTATAATTTCATGGCAGCATGTAACATCTTTTTGGCTGGGCAAAGTTTTTGTCAAAAGAAGTTGTGTCAATGTATCCATACTTGATTCAGAAATCTTACATTTTTCGGGCCATTTATATGCTTGTGTAGGGGAGTTATCCGGTGCTTGTGAAGGAGAGGCAGTGAGTCTGACACACTTGTCCCAAGTAATTTCGGCCCATGGATGAAGGTTAGTAAAAGCAGGAATCTTTGGATCTTCAATAATCTCCATTACCTTTTCCCAGCAATACTTAGTAGTTTGTACAATTTCCTGGAAAAACACAACATCCTTTTTTGCTTGGCAAGGCCTATGACACAATAAGGTTTGCCACAAATTCTGCGCACGGTCCTGTAAGCCTACATTGTTCTGGCAATTTAGGTGCCTGTGTAGGGGAGATATCGATCATTGCTGGTGCCTGTGAAGGAGAACTTGCAAGGCGGGCACACCTGTCCCAAGCGTTTTCTGCCCATGGATGGAGGTTAGCAAAACCAGGATTTTTTTGATCTTCAAGCAGGTCCATTATCTTCTCCCAACAGAACTTAGTAGTTTGTACAAGTTGTTGGCAGCATACACCATCGCCTTCGCTTGGCATTGCCTTCAAAAGTATAAGGTTTTGCACAAACACTCCACAAGGTGGCAAGGGGAATCAAGATATAACACATCCTATCTGTACTAAAAATTTGTGGTTGTGATTCTCAACATAGCCGAGATATGATCCTGCAATATGACTTACCTCACTCATCAATAAGAATTTCAATCTGCAGACTTTATATATCGATTACTAATGGGGTTGGTTGGCACAACAAAATTTAGAGGTCGAGTATTTGTAATTCTTAGATAAAGGATTTTCTGGCTTCCCCACATTCCATAGCTAGCTGTATTTGTTAGTTGAACGGTAGGAGCAACATATTTTCGTGCTTGTGGCTGCACAGGACAGGAAAGCAAACCTGCAAAACATTCATAAATGTTGAAGAACAATGAACAAAATGGAAATGAGAGGAATCAATAATTTCTGTTGTTTTCATACATTTTTTCCTTATTGATATTTTTTTCTTAATAGGGCTACTACTTTGGCCAAATTTCTAATGGATGGGGCCTGCAAAGGTGACCTTAAGAAGTCTCTGAAAGAGTTGGAGGAATTCGATTCTAAAGGGGTTGAAGACTGCAAGAGGCTGGCTAGGAGCTACTCGAAACAGTTATTCAGCATCTACCAAACCAGAAGGGATCCTTTTTTCCATCCAGCTACAACTTCCAGCCATGGAGCTCAAACTGCAAAGTGATATATTGTTGTGTAAGTTGCCTTCACATTTTTGACTAGGCATTACAATCTTGCATCTCCTTTTAACCTAGCGGCCTCTAATTTATACACATGGAATTGGTCAATAAACCAATTAGTTAATTTGATGTAACACTTCAGGTAGCGTGGCTCATATTATGGTAGTAACACTTGAAGTTGTTTTAGTAGGTGCACATTGAGAAAACCAACCCTTGTTTAGCTCATGGAAACTGATAATGTTATGCGTATAATCTTATGACTGAAATTAAAGAAAGATTACCCCATCATGTTTTTGGGTTGTCCTGTCTAATTTTATTAACAGAGCTAGTAACAAGGTGGTGTATCTTACATGGACTAGACCTCCTCCTCTCAAGATGAAAAGGTTTATAGAACTGATTTCTTACATCATATCATGCTTATTTGAGCTTTCTGATTCTTCGATATATCTGTTGAGTACTGGATTTGATTGGAAAATGACAAATCTTCACAAGTCTTATTATATTTGTTACACCATTTATTTTATTCTGATTTATAGTTCCTGCTTGTCAGACCATTGCATCTAGTATCCAAGAAACCGTAGACAAATCAAGATTTCCTGATTCCAATTGTTGAATTGGAAACTTACTTTGTAATCTTGCAATTCATCTGCTGTGGAAGTTTACTGGTAATCTTTCATTGAAATTTCTTCTTGTACGAGGCTCTTTGATTCTTTCATTCTGTGGTTGTGGTCAAACAAAAAGATTAAATAAAGACAAGTATTAGAGATATCAAACTACCAAGTAGAGCACAATTTTTAGTCAAATATTGGTGTGATTTTTTGACGAGACTGATAAATTTGCTTATCAATGAAGAGCAAAGAGATGAAAGACATGAAGCAAATGGGAAAGCCTACTTCTTCTAATAATATGGGCCTCAATTCCTCGAATCCCAATGTTACCGTATTATCTATTCTAAATTTTGTTCACCTCTCCCCGTTAACTAGTAACTAGTGGTGGTCGGATACACATAGATTTTGAAGCATGAATGTCGTTGAAATTTGATGAGTGCAATTACACACGAGGGCATACAAAACGCAAGTCCAAAGAAATTCTCTGACAGAGGAAGATGAGATGTTGTAGTAAGGCTAAAAGGAAAGTGGAATGCAATTACTTGTTGCATTAATGCCAAAATAACTTGTTTTGGAGGTCTTGTCTTCTTTTCTTTTACCATTTACAGTAATGCACTTGATCCTTGAAAGACCATAGGGCTGCTGGTCTCACGCGGTAATTCTAGCTAGGGTATGCTTTCTAAATCCAAGCTACACAAACACTCTTTTTTTACTATAAAGAAAACTTCTAAGCTAACTCAAATTCTAAGCTAACTCAAATTCCATACCCAGTGCTGTCAAATTCCTTGAACGACTTCTAAGCTAACTCAAATTCCATACCCAGTGCTGTCAAATTTAGGAAAGCCTTTTCTATTCCGCGACAGACTCTGCAAAACATTTCCAGTCCCGCTGCAATTCTACTAATTTTGTCCAAGCCTATATAAGTAGGAAGCTAAACATTGGGATGAAACACACAACAAGAGTATTCATTCTTTTCAGTTCTAAGTCTCTCTACATTAATTCTTCAGTTCTAAGAGAGCTACATTCATTCATGGCAGATCGTAAAACCCATTATCAGCTTAATTCTCCTACTCCTTCTCCAGCTTATAATACCCTCCCAACTGAAGATGAATTGCTCTCATCTATTCAAAGATTATCAGTTGAAGAACAGAAACTATATGATATATGGTGTGCAAACTGCAAATGGTGCATCAAACTCTATATTAAGGTCTCCAAGCCAACTCAGCACTCATGGTTTCACCAATGGAACTATGAACTCTGATCTTATGAATAATTGTTGGGGTTCTTCTACACTCGGAGCTAGTCAACGTTATGTTGAGAAATCTTTTGTTAATTCTCAACATCACCCTTTCTTCTCCTTGAAGGTGCAAGGTTGGAATGATTATCGGATTATGAAAATTGTTAATGAGGACCCAAGTCTTATTTATGAACTGAGTTCAGATGATATTCTCATGTTGGCCGGACATAAATTAGGTTGCAAGTACTTGATGAAAACTCTATGTATTGAAGGTGAAGCACCATGACTGACCAGGTTACTATGCAGCTCGGTAGATTTGTTCAAAGCAGTCGTATATGTTATCGCCAATGAAGTTAATACGAAATATGGGTCTCGCGCGATGGAAAGTCTCATGATCAAACTGCTCATGGGAAATCCTGCGTTGAACGTCTATGTGTTGCGGTTTATGAAGCCTAGCCTATTTTCTGTCATGTCGAACCAGAATGGAAGCCAACTAGTTCAAAAACTTTGCAAACATGTGCAAAATATCTACTTGGGGGATCTATACGAAATAGCTGTGATAAACTGCGATAAGCTTGCTACTACAGAACAAGGATGTTTCTCTCTCAAAGCTGTTATTGAATCCATAGACGAGCCTCTCAAATCTCAGCTGCTATCAATCATCATAGGAGAAGCCGTGTACCTTTCTAAACACAACTACGGGAATTTTGTGGTGCAACATGTTCTAGAGCGCCATCCTAATACTGCAAACCTTATATGCAATGAGCTTAGGGGACACTTATTTCGACTTTCTCATGATAAGTATGGCAGTAACGTTGTAGAAAAATGTATCGAATCGAATGCAACCGATGTTGTAGTCTCGCAACTCCTCTCTGATTGTAAACAACTAGTTGAACTAGCTCAAGATAAGTTTGGCAACTATGTCATCCAAAAGGCACTTAAGCTTTCAAAGGAAAGGCATTGCGCCAATTAGTTGACGTCCTGTGCAAATGTTCCGGCGAGCTGGAGAATCATCCAAGTGGGAGGAATGTGTATAACTTGGTGAAAAGGATTTTATTCAAATTGCATTAGGAATTGGGAATGATTTAAGCGGTTATGGGAGAAGCTATTGTAATGTGATGACCAATGTCTTATAGGCTCCATCACTGCTTCTAGAGTCCATTTACCTTTTGTTTGCTTTCTAGCGTTACTGTAAGTTTGTCGATTTGTGTTGTAGTGTGGTGTTTTCTGTTTTCATTTAATTAGCATGAGTTTGTAAAACATTTTGATTATGCGGAATCAAATTTTGTTCTTGATGAGAGCTTTTGCTTAAATCGCTTCTCTTATTTCTTTTGATGCGTTTATATGGTTGTGCATGGGATTGTGTCAGCACGATCCAACTTTTATCATACCAAACGCGTATAAAATACCTCAAGTACTTGAATTATAGCTTTAATTATTCTGATAACCGAACATATATGTTTTCAGAATCCAAATCTATATCCGTTGTGGACAACCTGATAAAGGGGTAACCAAAATATGACTAGGGTGCGTACGTAAATCAAGTTTTTATGATTTGTGTAGCTGCATTTACTCTTGGAATGTCTTCAGCATTGTCAAGTTTAATGTACAGAAAAATACTTATTCTGGAACTTTAAGGTTATAGTATTTATCAGTTAGAAATATCATATAGTCCTAAAAATAAAATATATGTATCAGTCTAGTCCATTTGACCCAGTCAATTGTCTGTTTGGTCCTATTTGGTAATATAAATTATCATTTGGTCTTAAAAATTATCATTTGGTCCTACGCCGATGTCATGGATGATGTAAATGTCACCCCCGTAGTGGCGTAAATACCCTTTTGGATAAGGACCATATATATAGTCAAAAAGTAGGAGAGAATAAATCATTCTCGATTCACTTTCTCTCTCATCTTCTTTTCTTTTCCAGATCTACTTTCTCTCTCTTTTTTTTTTCTTTTGTGAAACAAGAAACGGAGATGAAGATTGAAACTACAAATTAAAGATGTAAACGATTTTCTAGGGTTTTCTTCATCGTTTTTGTCACTGGTGCTCTGTTGAAGATGTAAACGATTTTTCTAGTTTTTTCATCATCGTTGTGCTTTGGTGTTAATGTTGAAGATGTGAATTTTTTTCAAGATTTTGATCTCACATCGAAACGATGAAGATTTGTCGCTTTGAAGACGATGACGAATCAAGCTTGATGAAGACGACGCGCCAAAGATGAAGATGAACCCGATCTGTTTGATGAAGACGACGGCGATGAAGATGAACCCGATCTGTTTTGATGAAGACGATGGAAGATGATGTTGTTGATGAAGACGACGATGTTGCTGATGGTGTTGAAGACCTTGAAGAAGATGAAGATGATGATGTTTTTTATATAGACTTCATTCTGGAATGAAGTCTGTTTTTTTGAGGTTTTGTATGGACTTCATTCCTGGAATGAAGTCTGTTTTTTGAGGTTTTATATGGACTTCATTCTCGGAATGAAGTCTCGTTTTTTGAGGTTTTATATGGACTTCATTCCGGAATGAAGTCCGTTTTTTTTTATATGGACTTCATTCCGGAATGAAGTCCGCTTTTTTAGGTTTTTATATGGACTTCATTCCCGGAATGAAGTCTGTTTTTTTATGTTTTGTATGGACTTCATTCCCGGAATGAAGTCTGTTTTTCGAGGTTTTATGTTTTTGTATGGACTTCATTCCCTGAATGAAGTTTTTTTTTTTTTTTTATGTTTTTGTATGGACTTCATTCCTGGAATGAAGTCTATTTTTTGAGGTTTTTTATATGGACTTCATTCTGGAATGAAGTCTGTTTTAAGGTTTTATATGGACTTCATTCCTACGGAATGAAGTCATTTTTTTATGTTTTTATATGGACTTCATTTCTAGAATGAAGTCTGTTTTTGTCAAACGCATACTAGACAAAAATACCCTTCCGTTTTTATATGGACTTCATTCCTGGAATGAAGTCTGTTTTTTATGTTTTTATATGGACTTCATTCCTACAGTAAAAAAATCGAAATCCTAAGCGATCAAAAACATGAAAATTGCAAAAAAAATCGAGTTCCAAACATTTGCTACAGTAAAAGTCAATTTTAGTTACTGTAGCAAGTGAAAAAATCGCCAGGAGAGAGAAAAATGCGTACCCCATTAGTTATCTCTTTCTAATTAACACGGAAGGGTATTTTTGTCAGTTTAATATTTTTTAATAATTATGGACCAAACAGTAATATGCGTTTGACCAAAGGACTAAACAGACATGGACCCACCTAAAACAGGACCAAACTATATTTTTCCCTTTCTCTTTTACATGAGAAATTAAGATATTGGATCTTTTCTAAGACCCATTGTTGTTTCTCATGAAAATGTTGCTAAAAACCCAAGACTGTGGATGCTAACAGGTGCCCGTTAACCAATTCCTTAGAAATATCGAAAATTAAAGCCACCATTTTGGGTTTGAAGTCCCCTATTTTGGTGAAACTCTAATCATATTAAATCAAAAGATTTGTATGATAATCTGAGTTAAGATTTGTATGATAATCTGAGTTAAGGCAAGGATACACAGTTATCAGCTGAGGAAATTTCAGCCATGATTCTCGCTAAGATGAGATAAACTGCTGAAGATTATCTTGGTTCAACTGTTAAGAATGCGGTGATTACCGGCTGCATACTTCAATGATTCGCAGCGTCAAGCTACTAGAGATCTTTGGAAAATTGGTTGGGCTTAATGTAATGCGAATCATCAAATGAACCAATCGCAAAGAATTGCTTACGGCCTTGATAAGAAAGCAACCGACGGTGATGTGAATAATGTTCTCATCTTTGATCTTGGCGGTGGTACGTTTGATGTATCAATACTCCTCATTAACGGGGGTAAGTTTGAAGTTAAAGCTACAGCTGGAGATACCCATCTTGGTGGAGAAGATTTTGATGACAGAATGTTGAATCACTTTGTGCAAGAGTTTAAGAGGAAACACAAGAAAGACATTAGTGGAAACCCAAAGGCTCTTAGAGGCAAAACATCGTGTGAGAGAGCAAAGAGGACCCTCTCATCTACTACTCGGACAACCATCGAGGTTGATACCTTTGTATGAAGGAATCGATTTTCAAGCATCCATTACTCGTGCTAAATTTGAAGAGTTGAACCTAGATTTATTCAAGAAGTGCATGGAAGCAGTTGAGAAGTGTTTAGAAGATGCTAAGATGATGGACAAGACCACTATTGACCAAGTTGTCCTCATTGGTGGGTCCACTAGAATTCCAAAGGTTCAGTCTCTATTGCAGGATGTCTTTAATGGAATGGAACTTTGCAAGAACATCAACCCCGATGAAGTCATGGCTTATGGTGTTTGCAGTGCTAGGCCGTCACTGGTTGAGTGGTGAGGGTAATGACTAATGAGAAGGTGCGGGACTTAGTGTTGCTGGATGTCACCTCTTTTTTCTCTTGGTGTTGAGAAAAGAGGAGGTATTATGAGTGTGATGATCCCGAGAACACAACCATTCCCACCAAGAAACAACAGTTTACTTTACTGGGCATGGACAATCAAACATCTCGTGAGAATTGCAGGTGTATGAGGGTGAGAAAACTATAACTCGTGAGAATAACTTGTTGGGTACCTTCATGTTAGATGGACTTCCTCCCATTCCTCGTTGTGTTTCTAAGTTTACATTATACTTTGATATTGATGCATTTTATATTGACCGTGTCTGCGAGGACAACATATCGTGGAACAAAAATATGATCACCATTACAAATGACAAGGGGAGGTTGTCGTCACTGAGATTGAGAGGTTGGTTCGAGATTGTCGTCTGCTGAGATTGAGAGGTTGGTTCGAGAGGCCGAGAAGTACAATTCGGAAGATGAAGAATACGTAAATAAGGTGAAGTCTAGAACTCCTTTGAGGATTACGCATATGGCATGATGAATACGATTGATAGTATTGGATGTAAGCTGGCATCCGAAGATAAAAGGGAAAATTGGGAATATGCCCCAAAATCCAGTGCAATCTTGGGGATATGTCCCAGGATTCCAATCCTTGGTAATATGCCCCAGCCGTCAAGATTTCCTTCCATAGACGTTAGGTAGTCAATATGTGCACACATGTGAGATATCACGTGCGGAAAAAAGACGTACACACCCCTCTATCGCATGTGTAAACCACACAGATAAAACCAAACCATCTTCTTCGTAGTCTGTTTTCCACATCTTACAACACATTCAGGGTCACCAGCTGCCGATCCACACATAAAAAAAAAAAAAAAAAAAATGGAACAACGGAATCTAGCATTAGCAAGATCAGTAGTTGAGATAGCCTCAATATCTCCATAAATCAACTAAAAATCATCCAAAAAAAATTTAACAAGAATTTTATCACCACTTCCTCCATTTGCAGTAACACCACTTCCTTAATAAATCACCGGGATCAGTTTCCATGTTCTTTGATGTAAAGTCATTACTAGAATCATTTCTATGACTATGAAACAAAAATAAGTATGAAAAACATCATGTATTTACATTAATATTAAACAATAATTATGAAAAATCCCCAATTTCATATAAGAACCCTAATTGAATCTGAAAATCCTAAAGTTTCAATAGGCGAAATCAAACTAATAAAACTACAATTCAACATTATTAAACAGTACCCATTCATCGTTTTAAGAAGAAATCACGATTTATTCCATCAAAGTATCATTAAATCATTGTAGTAATAGCCCTTACAGTTGAAGGATTGTGAGAGCCTCATCAAATAACTCTATGAATAAAAATTAACTATTCTCAATCACGATTAATCAATCGTGGGGCCATATATCCCCTTGAAGCTTCAATTTTTTTGATCCTGTATCTCCTAATTTGTCAATGCAACTGTCCGTTTCTTATTTGAAAATTTCCGTCTCTTCCTTCTTTTTTTTCCTCTGTTCTCTAATCGTGAAGAAAGTGGCGAGGATAAGAAGATGCAAATAGGTGTGCTTTGTTTGATTTAATTGTATTAGATCTATAGCCGTTCAAATCCGTAAGGTTAAATTTGTCATTTAAACCTCTCATGAGATCTCATATGCCGAGATTTTGACTGGTCAATGTTCGACAAATTGACTAGATAACTTACTTGGACAGAAACTGTTATGTTAGGGCATATTACCAAGGATTGGAATCCTGGGACATATCCCCAAGATTACACTGGATTTTGGGGCATATTCCCAATTTTCCCAAGATAAAAAGACGATCGAGAATGCAGTCAATAATGCCATTGAATGGTTGGATGACAACGACCTAGCTGAAACAGAAGTTACAAATGACAAGATGAAAGAGTTACAAAATTTATGCAACCCTATCATATCTCAGATGTACAAGTTAAAAATCCTCTAAAGTCTGTAGATTAAGTTCTTTAACTGAAATTACTACATTGTGTGGCATGCAGAGAACAAGCAATTAATGGGTGCTTGGTAGATCATAGAAATTTTGTTAGTTTAGGAATTTTGAATGAGTTACTATCCACCATAATGCAGACAGTTACTTCTTGTACTTGCTTTCTTTTTTGGCTTTGGTAACCGAAATGCTAGCTTAACCGACGGAATCCAATATAAACCGATTGTCGATGCTTCTTTGCAAGTATTCTGAAAAGAAAACAACTAAATAGTCAAGATGATTATTGGTACCGTGTGATTTATATTTTATATACATCAGCATCCTCAACTATTTATATGAAATGAATCTGAAGAAGTTTTTTTGTTATGACAATTTGTTTTCTTAATTGGTGTTGGTATATTTGGAAACAGAGATTAAATAAAGATAACCATTAAAGATATCCAACTACCAACCATATTAGTCAAATATTCGTGTGATTTTTTGACGAGACTGATAGATTTGTTTACCAATGAAGAGCAAAGAGATGAAAGCAAATGGGAAAACCAAATACACCATCTATCTGGAAAACCAATTCGTTGAGCTTAGATACAGGCCAAGTTGTTAAATACACCATCTATATAGACACCAATCATCTTCAGCAGTTCGATCTGTAATTGTGATATCACATATGGTTTCAAGTAATTATTGATGCTAGCAGGTGTCCCTTAACCAAATAGTTATTAAACCCACCATATTGGGTAATAGGTTTTGAAGTCCCCTAGGTTTTAAATTGTTCTTTCTTTTTTTATGGTTAAAGTTTGTGGTTTGATTGAATCATCCTTATTAGAATGGTTGGAGGAGGAGGATTAGCAATAGGAATAGATTTAGGTACAACATATTCATGTGTTGCTGTTTGGGAACATGATCGTGTTGAGATTATTGCTAATGATCAAGGGAATAGGACTACTCCTTCTTATGTTGCTTTTACTGATTCTGAGCGCATGATTGGTGATGCTGCTAAGAATCAAGCTGCTCTTAATCCTATCAACACAGTTTTCGGTAAGCTTGCATTATCGAGGTCTTTACATCAGGTTTGATATGTTAATTAGGAACTCCGGTTTTGCATTATGTTTCTTGCTGCTGCTGGTTAGTTGATTAACAGTTTTTTTTTTTTTTTTTTTTTTTTTTTTCAGTTGAATTTTATGTGCTGAATTTGTTTCCTTTTCTTTAGATGCGAAACGTTTAATTGGTAGAAAATTCAGCGATAGCTATGTTCAGAGTGATATTATGCTGTGGCCATTCAAAGTCATTGCTGGCGAAGAAGAGAAACCCATTATTAAAGTGGATTACAAGGGCAAAGAAGTACAACTTTCAGCTGAGGAAATCTCATCCATGATTCTTATCAAGATGAGAGAAACTGCCGAACAATATCTTGGTATAAGTGTCAAGGACGCTGTTATAACCGTCCCTGCTTACTTTAATGATTCACAGCGTCATGCGACTAGGGATGCTGGCACCATAGCTGGCCTTAATGTATTGAGAATCATCAATGAACCGACAGCAGCTGCAATTGCTTACGTACGGCCTTGATAAGAAGGCAACCAGTGTTGGTTCAAAGAATGTTCTTATATTTGATCTCGGTGGTGGTACTTTTGACGTTTCTATACTCACCATTGACGGTGGTAACTTCGAAGTTAAAGCTACAGCTGGAGATACACATCTCGGAGGAGAAGATTTTGATAACAGGATGTTGAATCACTTTGTTAAGGAGTTTAAGAGGAAGCACAAGATGGACATTAGTGGAAACCAAGGGCTCTTAGAAGGTTGAGAACATCCTGTGAGAGGGCCAAGAAACCCTCTCATCTACTACTCGGACAACCATCGAGCTTGATGTTTTGTATGAAGGAGTTGATTTTCAAGCGTCCATTACTCGTGCTAAATTTGAAGAGTTGAACATGGATTTGTTTAAGAAGTGCATGGAACCAGTTGAGATGTGTTTGAAGGATGGTAAGATGAACAAGAACAAGATTCACGAAATTGTGCTTGTTGGAGGCTCCACTAGAATTCCCAAGGTTCAGTCTCTATTGCAGGATTTGTTTGATGGTAGGGAACTCTGCAAGAGCATCAACCCTGATGAGGCCGTGGCTTATGGTGCTGCAGTGCAAGCTACTATATTGAGTGGTCAGGGTAATGAGAAGGTGCAAGACTTGGTGTTGTTGGATGTCACTCCTCTTTCTCTTGGTGTTGGGATTCACGGAGATATTATGAGTGTGGTTATTCCAAGGAACACAACCATTCCCACGAGGATGGAAGCAAACTATATTACCATTTCTGACAATCAAACCCGTATGTCGTTTTCGGTTTATGAGGGGGAGAGAACTATAGCCAGTAAAAATGAATTGTTGGGCAAGTTCAGTTTAAGGGGAATTCCTCCGGCACCTCGAGGTGTTGGTGTGGTAAAAATATGTTTTGATTTGGATGCCAATGGTATATTGAATGTATCTGCTATGGAAAAGATAACAGGGAACCAAAAACAAATTACAATTACAAATGACAAGGGGAGATTGTCTAAGGCTGAGATTGATAGATTGGTTCAAGAGGCTTTGATATACAAATCAGAAGATGATGAACACAGGAAGAAGGTGGAGGCAAGGAACTCCTTTGAGGATTACACATACGACATGAGGAACACCATGGATTCTCTTGGAGAAAAGATAGAATCAGATGATAAGAAGAAGATTATGGATGCAGTTAATGACGCCATTCAGTGGTTGGATAGCAATGAACTCACGGATGTAGGCGTTACAAAGGACAAAATGAAGGTATTACAGAATATATGCAACCCTACCATTGCTAAGTTGTACCAACAGGGCGGTACTGATAATGGATCTTCCGCAAGAGCTAGCAATGCTGCACAAAAATTCTGGAAAATCCCGGAAATCTTGATACCTTTTCATTTCTTCGGATCACATTTTATGCCTTGACTCGACTCAACATGGTTACAGTTTGGCTATAACTAATAATAGTCTTTTAGGGTATTATTTTATATGTTACTTTCATTTCAAGTTTGTATTTGTCAGTGATTTGTTCACAGATAGATAGAGCTTGTTTGCTCTGAACCTTTGATATTCTCTCATTAAATTCTACATGTTCAGATTTGTTGGAAATAATATGCGGTTTCGGTTTCCGGGAAATCATGTTACTGCAACAAACAAAATAATAACAAGATGAGAGTTAGAAAGACTTATAGGATTGGTTGATCGAGGCGAGGTAATCCTCTTTCCTTGAAGACAATTCATCCCCGCATACGGTGCTCACGGTTCTACGGATGTCGCCTTCAAGATACAACGATCACGCCTTATAGTAAGTAGCACTACAATACTTTTAGGCCAGCGAATGTTGACAATTACTGTGCTCTTAAGTGACTCTGACTCTTGACTTCAAAACTGATTTTTGTTCTCTTCTAACTTATGTAAAAACAAAACTAGGAGATGTGTTTATATAGAGTCAATGGTGACTCTACAAGGCGTCTTTTCATCCATAGGTGACTCACCATGTCTAATGGTGACTCTCCATAACACTTGTGCACTAAGTGTCCCTTAAACACACCTCTATGAGTTTAAACTTTCAAAACCAATTTTCACTCACATAAATAATTTTACCTCAAAATTCCAACAATCCCCCACATGAGTGAAAATACGGACTCAACAAGAACTTACAAACTTTTAAGAGCACAAGCAGAAAATACAATGCATCGGTAAATGGTAGCTTTTGGCTTTGAACCAAACCTAGTGAAAATCTACCGGATTTACTAGCCAATCAGTGGACGCGATGTCGTTGAACTGTCAGCCGTTGATGTAAATCGATACAATGAATCTCACACATTATATCTCCTTATAACCGTCAAATTCTCGGTTGTGTTCATTTCGGCCCTGAACGTTCTTGGAATTCTATGAGTGCTCTAGATTAACCTAGCCTTTAAAGTTATCATAGAAGCGGCCCCACTTCTTACTCATATAGGTGATCTCCTATTTGAAAGTATCCTGCCATACTTTTCTTAGTTAGACTAAGCTATAGGAATCATTAAGAGAAAATCTCAACCTCTTACGTGACAGGAAACAGTGACTCTTATCATAGGAATGGGAAAGAGAAAATCTCTTTCAGTGTTATCTGGCGAGTCCGTCACAACTTAGTTTTCCCTTTTGAACCTAGACCATGGGATCTCCAATCGCTTAGGTTGGGTTACCGCTGCAACTTACTCTTTAGTAAGGCTATAAGCCCATTCCCCTCGACATGCAATTATAAGCTCTCTCTTTTATTTGTATCATTTGCCGGCTTGATACAATTTCCAAACATTATTTCTTTTAGATGCGCGCATTAGAGAGCAATTGCTTTATATTACGTTGACCTTCTTCTATTTCAAAGAACCTACCATAACAGTATTTTAAGCACCCCTCATTTTGGTGAATCTATTTTTATAACGCTCTTATTATATAAAAACTACCCCCACAATTCTGTGGTACACCAAATTTCTCAGTGATTTAACACTAGTGGATGCGGATTCAAATTTCATGCTGAAATTAGAATTTCCAAGTGACACTTCGGAAACATAAGTCAGATTAATTCCACCTTTTCAAACTTATTCCAAAGAATTAAGTTTCCTACTAGAAATTAATCTATATCTAATTACCAGCTTTCAAACTTATTCCACTGAATTAAGTTTTGCGTTCTGGAGTCTGGAATGCCTACTGCCTATTAGCAATTAATCCATCAGTTCCCATTTGTAACTTAAATAGTTTAAGTGGATATGCGTTTCCAATCTTTTAACTGTAACGAATGGGAATATACCATTTCCGATCACTTGTCCAATTGATTATTCCACCTCCAATGGATAATTCAATCTGATCCGTTTGAACAATGTGACAAACCAAGTATATATCACATATCAAATCAGATACTAGTCAACGAAGAAATTTCATTTATTTCCTCCACATTTCATGACTCTTATTTCTGCCTCACAAGTATGGGATAATGACTTCCCCCTTACTGGCCTGTAAACTGGGATTGCTCTTATTCTCCCAATTACACTTTTATACAAAGACACTGGACGGTTTCATTTCTTGACAAAAACATGACGCAAACGAGACCATGAATCATCACAGAAACCGATGAAGCCAAATGATTTAATGTCATATCAGAACCGTTCAGAATATCCTTCTTCCCCCACATTTCATGGCTATCACCAATAGTCATGAAAGGAAAACTCAATGCAAAATCTTAAAAATGCAGAGGGATAATGAGGTTCTGATTGGATTGGATGTAACCATTTGGTAAATCCCCACCAAACGATCTCCGGAAACATCGCATAACAACTAGTTTTGCGATCTCTTGGTGTCCACAGTAGTTGGATGCTTATTAAGTTGTTTTTCCATTTTGCTTTTCTTTCTCTGTCAAGCAAGAGAAAAATTCAGAGAAGAAGATAATAAAAGCAATATATATATATTTATTTTTTTTAACCGGCAAAATCCCGAACAGTTGGAATTTAAATTTTGCTTTGGCATCCATTGGATAAGCATCACATCCAATCATGAAACGACGCTTTGACTTGGTTAGTCGATTGGCGTCTCACTCAATCATGTTACCAGCAATTCCCTACACAGAGATGGTTAGGACTCCTTCAAACTAAAATCTCTTCCATTGGAAGGACCTGTCTTTTGACAAACCCAATTACATACAGACTCCTGATGAATTCTCACAAACAGTTAATAAAATAAAATTCAAATTCAAAATGAAATGAATGGTCACATTACCACTTCTTCTGCAACTATTAACTGGATGATAATAATAATCATGTCATAATGGCTAATCTGTCTAGAAGCATGCATGTATATATAACAGTAACAAACCAACGAGACATGCATGAGAGAAGCACAGTAAACAATACCAAAGACCGAATGATATTATGAATATGCCTTCCAAAGAGTAGAAATGGATGCATGTATGAAATCATAATATGAAAGAGAGATGGTAATGGAAATCATTGATATGCGATTTTAGAAAATGATACCAATGATTGCTACTTCCAAAATGCACACCGATCGAGCAAGAATACTATATAACAAGTATGGATACTACGGTGTATATGTACGAGTATGCATCTTACTAGGCTGAGAGACAAACAGTGCACACTAGCAAGAAACTATGCACCGATCCTAATTGTTCCAGTAACATGATTTCCTAGAAAAAACCAAAATTGGATTCTGAATTGTCTTTAAGATTGTTGGAAATAATATGCGGTTTCGGTTTCTCGGAAATCATGTTACTGCAACAAACAAAATAATAACAAGATGAGAGTTAGAAAGACTTATAGGATTGGTTGATCGAGGCGAGGTAATCCTCTTTCCTTAAAGACAATTCATCCCCGCATACAGTGCTCACGGTTCTACGGATGTCGCCTTCCAAGATACAACGATCACGCCTTATAGTAAGTAGCACTACAATACTTTTAGGCCAGCGAATGTTGACAATTACTGTGCTCTTAAGTGACTCTGACTCTTGACTTCAAAACTGATTTTTGTTCTCTTCTAACTTATGTAAAATCAAAACTCGGAGATGTGTTTATATAGAGTCAATGGTGACTCTACAAGGCGTCTTTTCATCCATAGGTGACTCACCATGTCTAATGGTGACTCTCCATAATACTTGTGCACTAAGTGTCTTATGGTGAAAAGGCATGACCCTTAAACACACCTCTATGAGTTTAAACTTTCAAAACCAATTTTCACTCACATAAATAATTTTTACCTCAAAATTCCAACAAGATTAAACCCATTTAATTTTACAGTTCAGGTATGAGGATATATTTGAAGGTGCAAGAGCATGATGATATTTGCTTACGTACGTAAGTGCAGTTTTAAGTGATGTTAAAAGAAAGAGCAAACAAAATTTCATTAAATTTTCTTTATTTGCATCAACAACAAAAGTTTGAAATTTTGGTGTCAACAACAAAAGATGATATCAATAATTGAAAATTCAGAAATACGTTAGGTCCAAATTATATTTGAACAACTTGATTATTCTATAAGTCAATTTTTTTGAAGCATAGAGAAATTAATATACAAACAATTCTTTCAGCATAAATACAAGTCGCTAATTCCTTTTATGACCACATAATTTGATTTATGATCTTCAGAAACTAGTAGCAGAAACTTCATTTTAAGAATTTTCAAGATTAATTTGGAGAAGGAATAGAAGATGGGTTGGTAATAGAAAAGAGGCGGCGAACGTGAGAAAGCGGTTGTGATAATGTTGCAGTGGTAGTGATAAAGGAACGGAGAAAGTGATGGTGGTGGCGTCAAGGGTTTGGAGAAGAAGGATTTGATTTGAGTTACTCTCTTTGGATAGAATTAGGGTTAATGAATTTTTTTTTTTTGAAAGAGAAGTTTATATTAAAGAGAAAAAGAGAGAGCCAAGGTTCAAACCAAGGTTACATACACATTAGAGTTTCCCAATCACTCCAAATTAAACTAGGATCTACAAACTTGAAAGTATCTTTATCACAAGACCATAAGACTATCAATTGCTTAATCAAGTCAATAACTTCTTGCACACACTTGTGTCTACCTCCAAAAACCCTTCCATTCCTTTCCTTCCACATTAGGGTTAATGAATGATTATCATGTTAATATTAATAAATTGAAGGGTATGAATGCAAAATTGTTTAATAAATACTCCTCTTTTTAAAAGACATTTCGCTTTGACTTTGTCAAAATATTAAGGAGACCATAATACTTTACTTGACTACCCTTAATTATTTACCTATTTTATGTTAATAAAAACATAAGTATTAAAATCTTCCTAAAATTGTTAAGAGTAAATTGGAAACAAAAAAGGAAATTAAAAGATATTGAATTTATGGAGTATAAACTCTTTAGGAATTTGATTCTTAGAGCCAAGTATATTGTCTTTTAAAAGGATGATGGATATATTTGTTTCCTTAATTGTACAAATTTTTTAATATTTTTGATTAGGTCCCATTAATATGTATTTATGAATATAAAAAAATTAAAGGCTATAATAGAGGGTTCATTAAAAAAATACGCCTATAAATGAAGTTGGACACAATTTTGAAACGCGAAAATAGAATAGAGGACGGTCTTTTGAAATATATGGAGTATATTTTATTCAACTTTTGTAAAAATAATTAACAGAAGTCAAGATCTAAAGCAGTCAATCTTGTCAATGTCATTTCCAATTACTAACCCCTAAGTTGGACAAAAAGGACAAAATGTTAGTATCAAACGCTAAATAACCCAAAAGAATTTAAACCATGTATACAGGATGCGCTCAGGGATTAGTGCACTTCTATCAAATTACCAACCATAGAAATAATTAGCCTTGCCTCATTGGCTCATAGTAAGGAAATGCCAATAAATTTTACCTTGGCCACTGGCCAGTAATAGTGCAGGTCCAACTATAACTCTCTTTGCCGCAACAAATTTTAAATCTGTTGAAAATTAACCACATGGACGAAACAGGAAGACAAGTCACCACCATCTCCAGTGTTTTGTCAGTGATTTAACTTGGACAAAAGGACATCTATATAACTTGGATTGTTTGTTCTCAACCTTCGATATAGAGGAGGGTATAAGAGCACAGATGACGTTGCTCAGCGTATGTTAAATGAAGTTTTTGTGACTTGCATAGCTGCTGGTTTATGCATCTACTCTTGGATTATCTTATGTCAAGTTTAATGTAAACACTAGTAATTTCTGAATTTATAGACCAATTTAAGGTTAAACTTATCGTGAGTAGTATTTCTTTTACTTGAGAAAGACCCTTTTTCTAAGACCCGTTGTTGTTTTTCATGAAAATTGATGCTTTGATTCCCACTTTAAATTGGGTATGGAGGTGTTGAAAACTCAAGACCGTGGATGTTAACAGGTGCCCTTAACCAATACCTTAGAATTCCGATGTTAATGGTGGGATGATTGGTGATGCTTTAAGAATCAAGTCTGCTCTTAATCCTATCAACACCGTTTTCTTAAGCTTGTATTTTCGAGGTCTTTAAATTGTTGAAATTCTCGCAGATTATAGGAATCTCAAGATTGTTTTTTGTTTTTTTGTTTTAGATGCGAAACGTTTGATTGGTAGGAAAATTAGTGATAGCTATGTTCGTAGTGATATGACCCTATGGCCCTTCAAAGTCATTGCTGGCGAAGATGAGAAACCCATGATTCAAGTCACTTACAAGGGCAAGGAAATCTCATCCATGGTTCTCATTAAGATGAGAGAAACCGCTGAAGAATATCTTGGTACAAGTGTTGTGAGCACGGAAATCAGGTATAATCCGCGTGATCACAAACAATCTTAACATGAACCGAATACGTGCATTAAAGTGTGAGTAAAGTATAATAAGCCTAGGTAGGTGATGATTCATAGATTCCAAACCCATGGGGTTTATCATGATCTCGTCATCATCCCCAAAGTGATAGATCTGAGACATCAACACATAAATGAAGCCATACAAGTGCTAAAAATAAAGGAGACGACGATATACGTGGTTCAGCATTAAGGCCTACATCCACGGATCCAGAGATATTCACTATGAAGTAAACGGTTACAAAAGTAAAGGGGGGCGATGATTTATGTGGTTTATGGAGAGATTCTCCATAAACGCCTACTTACTTCTCACTATTCTCTCTCTATTCCTTAGTTCTAATCTCTACCCCATCCCCCTCGGTGGAAGGGATATACATATATATAGCTAATTTGAGTGGGCCCACCATCATAGAGCCGTTGAGATCTTATCTTCTTGTGCTTTGTGCCCGGTCCGCGGACCTCTCACACTCGCGGATTCTACAATGCCCAAGTTCATTACGCTGATCAATGATCATCTTCTTCGTGGGTCATCCGCACGTGCCCTCTCGGGCGGCATTAAATGTTAGTGGTTGGGGCGATCCAATCCGCGCCCGATCGATGTCGGTCCTCTCTTGTCACGTCCGTGTCGGTCGGACTATCCTGACCGATTGATTGCGTTTCATCTTGTGATGGGGTAAAGTGACCCTTTGGTGTTGCGCGGGATCATCTACCTTGGATGTCCCCTTATCTCCGACCGTTGGTCTTGACAGATGGCACGTCATCTAGACATCATGGGTGCCTCTACGTGTCGATCCCTTTATGACATGGCCTCCACGTGGGTTCTGCTAATACACGTGGCGATGGAGATAAATAAGTGTACTTACAATTTGCCCCTCTTCTTGTGACTGGGCGCTAGCTTTAGTGGGAAGAAGAATCGTGTGGTACGTTTTTATCTCCCTCCTCATAACTTCTCCTAAAAGGTGCTACCCGCATTTATTGTGCACGTTTCCCCTACTCCTACCATAACTCGCCCATTGGGTAGTAGACGGTTTTTCTTGTTCTTATTTAAAAGGGGAGAATGAGAGAATGTGAATTAAATTCACATTCTCTGTTTATTCTGTTCCATTGTCTTCTTCACCTTCTTAACTTCCTCTGACACCATTGTTACTGCTGCTGCTGCTACCTTTGTCGCCATCTTCGTTCTTTCTGTTCTTTGCCGCTCTGCTTTGTCCGCCGCTACCATCAGCCGCCACCTTTGTTCTTCTTCTTTGTTTTACTCTTTGAGGTTCGGGTATGGTTTTTATTCCGTTTAATCGCCATGTCCAACCCTGTTGAGTTCTTGATTTTTTGGTGATGCGTTGGTGATGGATTTAATCTTATGTACATCCCGGGATTTGAGAGTTGATACCGCTGAGTCGTATGTTTCATTTTGCTTCGATCTTATTTTTCTTCTTTGGATTTTGAGTAGTAGTTCGAGAGTTTAAGTAGTTACAGATGGAATCTAGGGTTTTCTTCACGTTTGTTTCTGTTCTTGAGAGCTTCTTGCTTTTCGATCTTATTCGCCTCTGACTTGCGCTTTTGTTTGTGTTTTCTTCACGTTTGTTTCTGCACAACCACAGCAGCCCCTAGTTCTAGTTGTCTCTCGCAGAGCCTCTCTCACAACCCTAGAGGCTATGTGAGAGATAAATATAACTAGGGTTTCACCCAATCATGCAAGAGGAGTTACGAGCACGAATTGACGGGGAGAAATAAAGCAATCAGAGTATGGGTTTGAATTACTTTATATTTAATTTCGATTTTGGAATTAGGGTTTGGCAATTTTGCCTGCATGTATAAATAGAAGGTGTAATTGGATGTTTGAGGGCATGCCTGGACTAGCCAGAGCTTCAATTAGGTTTAAATTTATGTTCTTTGTTATTTTATTATGTTTTAATTAGTTTTGTTAGGGTTTCAATGAAACCCTAACTCCATATTGTGTGTTTAAACTCTGTTGAACTATCTTGAATGATTAAAATTATAATTATGTCTTCAATTAGGGCATTCAATACTTTTCTCTCACAATGGATGTCTTGCATCCATTGTAGTTAGGTTACATCTGTTTTGAGATTGCCATGACTCATACTTTAGGCACAATAGCTAATTCCATTGACTAGTTGTACTTAATTAGACAACTAGTGCTCTGGGTTAGCACTTTAGCTGATTAATTGAAGCATAACATGGAGAAACCCCTTAGATAGGTGGTGGATTTGACACCCTGCCCTTATCAGTCACAGGACACATAAGGTGTCTATTGAGAATGGTTGTCTTTTATGAACCATCACACCTATTAAAGGTGTCTCTTCATCTCCAACTAACATCCATTGTGTTTATCCAACACATAATACTTCCCCGTCATAGCGGCAAACCAAAACATAAAATCATTTCATTTTCTAAGATATTGAAAATATCCAACATTTGTTTGTACATCTAGTTTACATAATGTCACCTCTGGCTTCCAGGATTTGGATGTTAGTTTAAAATTATATATACACCCCATTTGGGAGCTAAATCTGTTGGATTGATTGCAATGGTTCTGGTGCTTGATTCCGTGATATATCTTGTTGCCTGTCAGGTGTTGCTCTTGTACTCGCCGATGTCAGTTTACAAGAATTTTTCTATGATCAAGTTCCCAATGAGCTAAAGGGTCTGGGCCTTCCCCTGTTCGGGACCATGTTTGGCATAGGACATTTCCTCAATGTCCATATATCCTTTATTCAGAATGAATCGACCAGGCTAAAAATTGATTAATCGACGATGAAAATTCAATGAATCGACCAGGCTAAAAATTTGATGATTTTGATTAGATTTGTATATGATCAGGGTTAGATGATCATAAATTGATGAAGAAGAGAAGGAGAAAAATTGTAGAATAGAGGAAGAAGAAAATGTAGATTAGTTATAATTTTAATTAGGTAATGATTTAAATTAAGTTATATTTATAGTGGTGGTGGTGGTTGGTGGTGGTGGTAGTGGTGGGCGAGCGGCGGCGGTTATATATATATATATATATATATATATATATAGGTGGTTATTAGGTTACTTTTAAATTAAATTAGATTAAGGGTAGGTTAGTCATTTCCTCACTTTAGGACACCCCTTATAACTATAGAGAAGGTGGCCTAATAAGATCATGATCCCCAAAAAAAACCATGGTCCAAAAAAATGATTCTAGGACATTTCCTCAATGTCCATATATCCGTCATTCGGAAGGCAACCAGTGCAGGAGGTCAATACACGGATGGATTGCAGAAAACCTGAATCAAGCGCATTCAGATTACTTTCTATCTGGACTTGGTGTAGTTGAACTAGTTGCATTCTTGTGTTTCTATAGAGAACTTCCAATGTAAAATCGGTGTCCAAGAAAAGGTAACTTCTGCTAAGAAAAATGATATCTTGTGTCCGCAAAATCTACAGAAGCGACATTAAACATCGTACCATCATTTGCTTCACCAATCAAAAAAAAAGAAAGTCTTTTCTTTTCTTCAGTCCAATAGCAAAGGAAAAAGAAGTTCGGCAAGATTGTTTTCCTTGGCAGTTAAATCTTGTTACCATCAAAGAAAGGCCTATTCGATATGTGCCCCACTCCCTGTAAATAGCAAAGGTTTGCCTAACTCAAAATCAAGATTCCCAATAATAAAAAATGGGATGTCATGCCATGCCATGTTTCAACCTCACTACCAAGGAGTAGGGACTCGAAATCAGAGAGTTTTGCTTGCAAAACCTCCACACAAACCGCCCAATTAAACTCCCTAAAAACTGTCCTCTCACATGTTTTATATTATGGGGCCCGTAAATGACCCTACTAACTCCAAAAAGTGCGGGTCTCGTCCTGGTGTGAGAGGGCAGTTTTCATTTGACCAATGCAAGAATTACCAGCATGTGACCAATGCTACATTCCAACGCCCATGTTTAATAGCAACTTGATGCAAACATTCAAAATTGCTAATGCAGGTGACCGAATTCTGGGGGTTGTACCAAGCTATTTTGTTGTATATGAAAAACTGTTTTGTTTTATTTGAAACACAAAATTGGTCAAAAAGACCAAAATCAACAATTCTTGGGTGAAAAAGACACTTAGGTTTTGATACTGTTTAAATAGCCAAAATTTAAAAAGATACTGTTTAAATGGACAAAAATTTAAAAATAGACAGGATGTAACCAGCTTTCATCCTGTCCATTTTCAAATATTTTTTTCTTATTTTTATTTTACACAGGATGCATCCAGTTTCATCTTTGCTATTTTTTTAAGCATAAGCCAGGATGAATCCAGTTTCATCCTTGTTATTTTTTTTTGGCTATTTCACCCGTACTTTTTTTTACTCGTCCATTTGAACCGTGTTTTAAATTTTTTTGGACAAATGACCCATTTCTCGATTTGAAACTTGGTACACCCGTCCCCCATTAGCAGCCTTGCAAACATTGGTGTGCTTTTTTCTTTTGACTATCACCTACAAGAAGCCTAGTTAGTAATTCTCCGAATTATTCCCGAATGATTCGCGTCATATCCCGCCCGACCAGAATCCGAATGATACTTCCGAACTATTTGAACTCCGAACCTAGTTTCGGATTATATGGACCTTCACGAATGATTCGCGAACGTATCCGAACTGACCGCATCCGAATGATATTTGGAACTAGAACTTCCATAGGTAACTGTCGACGAGTTACTTGATTGGTTTTTGTTTGATTTTGTATATACTTTATATTTAAATACAATTATTCAGTTAAAATTTCATATTGGTAGTTGTTTAACCAGTGTTTTATGTGTTAATTTTTGTTTAAAAGTCTATAAACTCGTTTTATAATACATTTATGCGATTAAATTATTTACTTCTTGTTAAATAATCACGCTAAAATATTTTTTTCCATCTTATAAATCATATACAAATAAAATTAGTCTCGTAATAAGGTCATAATACTTATCAATTTATCATATATGTAAGACGAATTTTAAGTGCCGAACTCACATTTATAAAACGAATATGCACGTACGTATGTCGTTCCGAACTCCTGTCCGAAAAACGAACTGTTGACCGGATTTTTGACCGAATCCGACCTATTCAAATCCGTATAATTCTCGTACGTATGCCGTCCCGAACTACTACCCGTATCCCGAATTGCTAACTAGGACAAGAAGTTGACTCATTGTTTATTTACTTCAATGCTAAGGCTCTCTCTATTGTCTTCTGTACGTGTCCACCGTCTTTTACTAAACTACCCTCGCTGATTTCTCTATCAAACCTATGTAATAAAGGGTGATACCGTAACTTGATTTCACTACGGAAAGCCAGCTCTTCCGTTTTCTCTCTATTCAGATTCTTTTTCACCTCCGCCATGATCTCTGAAACACCTCTACTACCATGAAAGGAACACAACGGCAACGAAAAATCTGAGACCTAACATCAGATTTCAATCCAACAAGGGGAATCGAAGACAACAACTCAACATCAAAAGGGGAAATTATAATACTATTCAGATGTTGCGCTGTTGTTAGATTTTAAGGTTACAGGTATTAAGAAAAGGATAATTGAGGCAGGAATTGGATTAAGGTATTTTTGATTCTTTGCACTTCTGAAATTGTTGATTCCGTTAATCGTTTCCCCACTATAACATTTTGGGTATGAGTATCTGATTTTATATAGTTTTGTAGTTGGGTTTTTGGATACGAGTTAAAGAAGTCAAAACCTCTTAATTTTAGTTTGGGGTTTAACTGTTTGATATTTTTCCATACTACTAATTGTTTGTTGAAATGCCTAATACAAAATAATGTTCAGTTTTGCTTTTGTTCTTAAAACAAGTCGTGTGTTTATATAAATACTGTGTTCTTTCAGTTGTGCTTTAGAGGTACAATGTATTGAACCAAGAGTGGGTGGTAATGGAATTTACACAGGCTCAAGGAGTTCACGTGAGGGTTACAAGACACATTCTTATTGAATTTCTTAATGTCAGCTTCACAGCTTGCAAATCTTAGAAACAAAACACTGTACATGAGTCTCAGTTTAACCATACTTTAGGAATGCATGAGTTTGTCAGGAATGAATGTTTGACGTTCAGTAAGGATCCATTGCCGTTGAATAGCCATAAAAATGTATGTCCAACCCCCACCTGTATTGATCACTCTTTATACATATTCTTTGCCTTCTAATACTGGGTTTGAAGATGATAGATGGAGTATATAATATTTTGTGTCGCGAGAATTTATGGAAGTTTGTAGATTAGTTTCGAAAATTGTAAAAACAGATGATAAAGTGTATTTGTTCGCCTTTTTATTTTGTGTTTGTTGCATTTTATGATATGAAATATTATAGCCTTCTCGCTGAGGTGTATAGTATTTTGTAAATATCCGTACATTTGAGTGCATGTTGCATGCATATAATGGTGGCGCAGCGAGTGCTTCTCCTACATCTGCCTCATGAGTAATTTTGATTCTTGGTTCTTTAAATTGAGTAGTTTTCTTTTATCCAGGAATTTGCCCCGAGGATTGATGTATGAATTGAATTTCTTTTTGATGACTAAGTTTCCACCACCTCCTTTTTAAATTGCAGCTGTCAAATGTTGTTTCCTATTAACGGTAATGTAAAGGGTTCAAGGCTTTACTTTTTACATGCGCAGATTGAATATAAACATCATCAATCTACTGTCAAAAGTGCATGAGTTTGTCAGGAATGTACGTCCGGCTTCCAACTAGGATCTACTGCTATTGAAGGGCCATAAAAAATGTCAGATTACTGCCATGCAATCACCCTCTTTCATTCACAAATTTTGCTTTGTTCTTCTGATCCTTCCTATACATCATCCGGTGACTGTACGGTACTGCGGTTTAGTCTTGATCCTCTGCCAGATCACAATATATATGCTGACAAAGAATGTTGTGAGAAGAAACTCTTTGGGTCTTGATGTTGATAGAATGCTTGAATTTCTTAAAATTAGATGTTGTACACTGTTCAGTATTTCTTTATTATCCAACATAAGTATCTTCGTTAACTACTTTCATAGAATTAATTGATTTGATGCTAACCAGACACTGATTTGGAATGCTTATACGTTAGTCTTTATGTCGTATTTTGTACCATTTTTACAATTCTCTCTTTTATTTTTTGGCAGCTTCGAATTGCTAAAGCATTAGATTTGCTCGGTAGGCGCATCGCGCGTGCGGTTTCACAAGTCAGAATAAACAGTTGTGGAAGAAGAAGAATTTGATTCAAAGAAAATGTTAAGAGGAGGGGAGGAGGATCTTTGTTATCGAAGCTAAAGAGTCTAGTTCTACACAAAAAGAAGCATCAACAATACCTAGAATTCTTCCGGATGATTTATATCTTGAAATCTTTATAAGATTACCGTGAAATCAACAATTACATGTAAGTGTCTTTCTAAGGCATGGCTTTCCATAATTTCCAACCCGATTTCGTTAAGTTACATCTTAATCATGCACTCAAAATCAACAAGTACTCTAGGTTCATCATGCTTAGTTGTTATTGTAGAAATATTCTAATTTACAATATAACAAGAGAGTCGTTATTCTCTACCAGTAACTTTTATGGTAACGCGCTTGTAATGGATCATCACCCATTCAAATCTTCAGATTTAGTTGGTATGGTTGGTTCTTGCAATGGTTTGGGAACACAATTCTTTAGTCTTTGGAATCCAGCCACTAAAGAGTATAAAAGGATACCTGATCCACCTGACTTACAAGACTACTACTACTACTGGCGAACATATTTTTGTTATGATTACAAGAATGAGGATTACAAGTTAGTTTATGGTGTAGATACTGCTACTACTTTTTCAGTGTATGTCTACAGGTTAAGATCGAATTCATGGAAGAGCTTTCGAACTAAACCATATTACTTCGATTGCAAAGATAATGTGTTTGTTAATGGAGCTCTTCATTGGATAGCTCAAAACCCCGAAGTTATTGTTTCATTTAATATTAGCGATGAGAGCTTCAAAGAAATACGAATTCCAGGAGATATAATGGATAAAAATTACCTCTACGCTTGGCGTTTATTTTTGGAAGTGTTGGAAGGGTGCCTTTGTGTTTATGCGCCTGTGGTAACGGAAGCATGGGTGATGCGGGAATATGGAGTTTGGGAATCTTGGGAGAAACATCAAAACAAGACTTCGAATAGATATGGTCACCTGAAGTGGTCTTCCGAGGATGGTGAGTGTCAAATATACAAAAAAGACTATAATTTAATTTTATATGGCTCGAAGCATTCAATCTCTAGAAGAGTGCTAAACGTTGGTGATAAATGTATCAGCGATGTAGACAATTACGTCGAAAGCCTAGTTTCACTCAACAGCGGTGCTTATTTGGGGAGAACACGAAGAAGAGGCCTATGGAGAAAAAGGAGTATGTGCTATTAGTCCTTGTTAAAAGTAACTCTCTTACCTGGGTAAATTTATATGTTTTGCTCCAGTAAAATGGGACTGAAATGTTTTGTAACCATTTCCTATTTAGAGTTTCAGACTGCTGGTGGAACTTACTGTACTGTCTATGATTTTGCTTGCTGTCAGTTATTTCTATGCTTTCTTTCATCTATCATATTCCTGAACCTTCTATGCAAGTGAATGTTGGATTTAATTTTCCAAAATTCTTTCTTTTCTTTGGTGCCATATCGGAGTCGTACTCGAGCTAGCAAGAGGTTCATTTTCAAGCCCTCTTGCGTAAGGATATAGGCCATTACACTAGCAACAGACAATTGGTGCAGTAAAATTTAGTATTAGGGGGCCAATTGTCCCAACAATAGCAAAATATAAAGGGATATCAACTTATCCCGTCATTTGGAAACTCAATTATCATCCAACATTTAAAAGTTAAAACCAATGGAAAAGAAATTCAAGTACTCCAACCTGGACCCAACTGGACTTTGTTTGGAGCATCACATACTAGATATGATTGTTAGACTCTCAGTATCCACGTAGCGGTTTCCAGTGTGCACCACGAGAAAATCTAGAGAATGATCAGTCCTTAGGTGTAGTTGCTCAGCTAAGAGGCACATCAAGTCAATTTTGTTTCTGGAATGCCAAGCCGCGAACATGCATCAAAAATACGTAAATGGACCAATTTATACACAAAGAAGGAATCCCTTGCGAAAAAAAGAGGGTCCAAACCCGAAACCCTAATAAAATATCTTGCTCTGAAATCATCTTCTATTGTTGATGGCGACTTCGATTCTACTTTGATCAGCTAGATGTGCTCTTAAAGCTGCTAATATAGCTTCCAGATGGTCAAGGACTAGATCAGGAAATCTAGTTGGTTTGGGAAACCAATTACAAGTGTCCTAAGTATCTTAAGATGATTGTCTCTTAGAGTAAAGTTAGGAAACCCTATACTTGTAGGAAAGTTTAATCCTTGTTAATGAATGTGTCCAGTCTTATTGATATGTATAAATAGCCATAAAGACAACTAGAGAAAATACACCATAACTAAAAGACTTCTCTTTTTCTCTGCTTAGGCTTTATAAATTCCAACCTATATACGGTGATATATAAAAGAGTGCAATTTTACCGGCCTGTGAAGAAAGAATTCTAGTATCAATCAGAGAAAAGAAAAACTCACATACAAGAAGTAAACTCACATTTATTAAGAGGAGGCTTTTATTTATCAGAATTTGATCCGAGGAAATGTTAGGAGGAGGAGGATCTTTGTTATCCAAGCTCAAGAGGCTAGTTCTACACAAAAAAGAAAAAGCAATACCAAGAATTCTTCCAGATGATTTATACCTTGAAATCTTGATAAGATTACCGGTAAAATCAACATTTACCTGTAAGTGTGTTTCTAAGACATGGTTTTCCATAATTTCCAACCCCAATTTCGTTAAGTTACATCTTGATTGTACACTCAAAACCAACAAGTACTCTAGGTTCATGCTTAGTTGTTATGACAGGAAGATTCAGTCAGTTCGTATGTATAATATAACAAGAGAGTCTACCAATAAATTTTAGGGAAAATGGGGAATATGCCCCAAAATCGACTGTCATCTTGGGGATATGCCCCAGGATTCCAGTTTTTGGGAATATGCCCCAAAGTAACGGTTTCCGTCAAAGAACCGTTAAATAGACTATTTATCGTAAATGTGTCCGAACTTTCTCTCTAATTTTTTCAAGATTTTTTTGTCTAAATATGTTCCTGAACCTTGTAAAGGTGTTAATATATCGTATATCTGTCTTTAAATTCGCATATGTGATCCCAAGTGTGAGCGAATATTAACTACTTAACGGTTTTGGATGGAATTTTGGACGTCTGGGGCATATTCCCCAAAATTGAAATCTTGGGGCATATCCCCAAGATGACAGTCGATTTTGGGGCATATCCCAATATTCCCTAAATTTTATGATAAAGCGCATGTGATGGAGCATCATCACCCATTTAAATCCGCAGAGTTAGTTGGTATGGTCGGTTCTTGCAATGGTTTGGTCTGCCTACAACACCGGGACAAGGGAACACAATTCTTTAGTCTTTGGAATCCAGCCACTAAAGAGTATAAAAGGATACCTGATCCACCTTACATACAATTACAAGTCTACAACCCGCTAGCATATTTTTGTTATGATTACAAGAATGAAGATTACAAGTTAGTTTATGGTGTAGATACTCCTACTAATTTTTCAGTGATATACACGTTAGGATCGAATTCATGGAAAAGCTTTCAAACTAAACCATATTACTTTGGTGACAGAGTTGGTGTGTTTGTTAATGGAGCTCTACATTGGATAGCTCAGAACCCCAAAACTGTCGTTTCTTTTAATATTAGCGACGAGAGCTTCAAGGAAATACAAATTCCAGGATACATAGTTCACCCCTATACTTCGCGTTTAATTTTGAAAGCGTTGGAAGGGTGCCTTTGTGTGGTTCCTGCGACGTACAATGCGCCTACAGAAGCATGGGTGATGCATGCATGTGGATCTTGGGAATATTGGAGGAAACATCAAAACAAGACTTCGAATAGATATTATCACATGCAGTGGTCTCCGCAGAATTGTGGTCTAATATACCATGACGACACTGATTTGGATTCATGCAACGTGCATCCAAGTGCTATAAGAGTACTACTGCGTCGTAGATTTGAAGTCAGAAATGTAGACAACAATTACGTGGAAACCCTAGTTTCACTCAACACCGGTGCTTATTTGGGCAGAACAAAAGCGATAAGGAGAGGCATATGGAGAAAAATGAGTATACCTTGTTATATCCGTTGTGGCTGATGCAGCGAGCCAAAGTAAGAAATTGGGTAAATGAGGTAATAAATTAACCGTGGTCCTCAGGGAAATTTCTATGTTTGCAGCGAGCCAAAGTAAGAAATGAGGTAAATGAGTGTTCGAGAAATTACATTCCGAAAATAATGTACTAGTAATTGAAACTCTGGGCAACGTAAAACCCGAGACAAACAAAAAATACAACTTGAAATCTAAGATTCTGCATGGTAAAAGATAGTGATGAAGCTGCAAATCTTTCTCCTCTGGCCATCATCTGAAAGCCTTCAAAATTCGGACAAGAAGAAACTAAAACTGAAAATAGATATATTGTAAACTATGTCTACACCTGAAATTACTTATGAAAATGCTGGGACTTGAGCTATCAAGTGTGTGATGCATAGCAGAGTCAAGTAATGGAGACCACCATTGTCAGTTTGATCGTAGTGACATAGAAACGTCAACATAATTTCTCTACAAGTCTGAACTGCATTCTTCATGGATTGATGCCCGAGTGGTTAGTGATGACGGACTGTAAATTCGCCGGCTATATATCTATGCCGGTTCAAATACCCAATGGCCCGGCCACCCCTTTGTAACTCCATAAAACAGGATTTTGCTCGCTCAACTGCCAGCCAAAAGAAGTTATAAGTACCAGGACTGGTGGTATCCACCTTAGATTTTTTTGAAGCCTTCACGAATTCACCTGAACTGACTGAGACTAGACTTCTAACAAAAGTAGTCGCACCAAAACGTTTTGGCATGCAGGGGATATCAAGAGTCACAAGTCTTCCACTTTTTGGGTCATATGAGACTAAAGCTTCGTTGCCTCTAGAACGTGTACCATGTAATAGAATCTCGCGATTCTTCTTATCGAGATAATGCAGGGGGGATAATCTATCAAAACTCAACTTATCTACCGAAAGGCTGAAAATTTTGGTCCAAGAATCTATGACTCCATAATCTGTCATCACCCATAGATATATGTTTCTATTCTCATATGTAGCATGCACTAATATGTAAAGGTCCTTTCCCAAGACACCCACTTGCATATGGTGATACGAGTATGATTTGTCGTTTAGATAGCAACCCGGCATTTGGATCTCTTGTGTTCGCACTTCAACTACATTGAATGCCACTATAACTTTTGTGCTTTGTATCCAATGGATAATTCCATTTGAAGTCTTGTCAGAGACGTTAGCGCGATATATATTATAAGGTATGTCTCCAACATTTTCCCATGTACTTGTTGAACCTAATCTACAAACCCAAACTTGAGAACAAGTATTATAAGGTATGCCACGTTGTTTGTAGGCCACTATTTTGAACAACTTGTAATCATCAATTTTCCAATCGTAATAAACCCCAGATCTGGAATATGACTTGTTATGAATTGATGATGATGTTGGTGTCGATATTCTCTTGAACTCGCGAGTTGATGGGTTCCACAAGATCACTTTACCCTCACGAAGATTACCGGTGTGTAAGCCGATTAGGCCATCACATGAAGCAACAGGCACTTGATGAACCAGATGGGCAGCAGATGGGAGATCAATTTGAACAGGCATATGGTAAGATGAGGATGTCACGTCAAAATCTAGGGTGTAATAACAATCTATGGTATCTGAATCCGTATGTGCTCCAATTAAGACACTAAACTTGTTGTTTTCAATAGCATGTTGAAGATGCGTCTTAATAAAGTTTGTATTCTTGAACAATTCATACCAGGGTTTGCATACGCACCTGAAACGAGAGATGGATTTGACTGATAACTTGGAAAGTATAACATCTTCAGGAAGGCTCGCCATTTTACAACAACTGAAAGAAAACAGACAGAAATTTTTTGACATTTGAAAATCAATCAAAAGCCACGAAATAATACTAGATGATTGCTGTCACAATGGACGGCCGACAAAGAAACTAACCAGACCAAAGATCAAGCAAGCGACATTTCGCAAAACAACAACAAAGAGTAGCTTAATTACCAAAATGAATTGATCAGCTACTTTTCCCGAATTTGGAAGAGTAATAAAGTCCCGCAGAAGAACAATTAAGAACCTCTAACATAAAAACACTAGGCCAACATCTTAATATGTCGAATCGAACATAAAGTCACAGACATGAGTATCCAACGGACAACATAAGACATGCGTATCAAACGGACAACATAAGGCGAGCACTGAATGGAAGAGAAACCTGATTGAAGAATCGCCAAGATTCCATGTTCTGGGCCTTCAGTATATAATTGCCTATCAATTCCCATACACTACAGTTCAAAGTTCCACTTGGAAGATTATTGGGATATTGAATGTCTTAACAGCCGTTGAAATCGGTTATGGCATTTCATTGGCTGTTCACATGGAGGACAGATACGACTAGCTCAATTTATGCCAATAATGAACTTTTCGGGAACGATTTTTTAAGTTCGGAAATGTCAAGAAAAATAACACCTATGCTTGAACTATGTACACCCCCGAAGGGTTGAAGAATAACTCCTACTATCCTACGTACCGAAATCAAATGATTACAGAGGCCATAGAAGTCTGTCATACAAGAAAAATCGTGATAGTTTGTATTCATTAGTTTTTAACCATAGATTTCCATTCCTATATATAGGCAACCTAGTTTCCTGATTGTTAGAAGCAAGACAGATTTGTGTTACATTTCCTTTTGGGTCCAAAACCCCTGGTGCGGCTGTGCCCAATAGCGTTATGTGTATACAAGGAGGATAACGAGAGCAACTTGAACTGACATATACAAAGAGACATTTTGTCGAACACTTAAACAACTATTAAAAAGAGACGGACATCATTCCGAATTTTTTACAGGAAATAGAACATTCAAAAAATTAGGGAAGAACATACGTTCTAAAAGCGCTACCTGATTCTAAATCAAAACTGTTAAGCGACAACAACAAACGAATAAACAACGTCAAATTGATACACTAACAGGATCATATAGAAAGCCAATTACATGAAGAGAAGAAATTTGTGGAGAAATGGTACCTTTAGAGTGATGAATTGTCGTGATTTTGTGTGTCTCTGAGTATATTTGGAGAGAAATGGTACCTTTAGAAGGGTTTTTCAGTGGGAGTTTGAGTGTTCCTTGTGAAGTCCAGGCAGCATCAATACAATGACATTTTATTAAAGTTTGGGAAGACAGACATGAATGAACTTGAAGAGTGAATTTTGTTTTCTGTAAAGTTTAACGTGTTCCCGAGTCAGTAGTTCAGGGACCTACAGTAAAACTTCGATACCTACAGTAAAACTTCGATAAATTAATAGTCTTGGGACTGCTAAATTCTATCAATTTAGCGAAGTATTAATTTATCGATAAATTAATAAATTATTATTATATCGAAACACACCAAATTTAACTTTAAATTTTTAAAATAAGCGTGTAGTATCAAATATCTAGAGATTAAATTTGCAATTCAAATTGTTTTTTAATTATTTTATGGCATATTATGTGTATAAATGTGTATATTTTAGTGTTAAAATTAAAATAAGAAAAAAAAACACAATAAAATCATTTCAAACTTCTCATAGTAGTACAGATGAAGTCCAATATATTCTAAATGCGTACAAAAACAAATAACTGTAGGTGTGTATTTTAATACGCATCGTAATATAATATAATCACACTGATTATTAATTTATATATTAGTTGGGCCCTATTGGAAGCTTAAATTTTTTATTATCTTATAAATTTAGCGAGGTTATTAATTTACCACATTGGCCCAAGTCGGGACTGGCAAAAAATATTATCTTAGCGAAGTTATTAATTTATCGCGGATTAATTTAACGAAGTTTTACTGTACATACTTGGATCGGGGAAGGCGACAGAGATTTTTTGTTTGGCAAGTGTGCATTGGTGGCTGACCCCACTGCTGAAACGCCTTCATCTGAAATCATGGCTGATGGCATGCCTTATAAAGAATGAAAATTCTATGGTCTTTGTTTATTCTGACAGTTTCCTTCATAAAATTCTAGTAATGTATTTGCCTTATTATATTTCAGATGAAGTAAAAAATCGAATGAGATCATTGGTGTGGTCTAACAGTTGATAGTTCATCGTATTGGAAATTGGCTATCAACACCGATAAAAGCTAATTGGATACCACACTCAACAAATCTAGACCCAGCACAATGTTATCCTATCGGAAAGGTAGCCGACATCATTGATCCGTACTCTCATAACTGGATCCAAGAAAAATTAAGTACCCTTCCTAATCTTGTAGCCCAAAAAGTCATAAGCATCCACCGTCCCCAAGATAGCTCTCAAGACAAAATTATCTGGCTACACTCAAAATCTGGAAAATACACTATTTCATTGGGATACAAATGTCTGACCCAAGGTCACCCTACTCATACCCCGCCCACCTTCCAAATTCATGTGGACCTTACCGTGTCCACCAGAAAATCGGCTTTTCTTGTGGAAAACAATTAATGAAGGTCTACCAACTTTCTCTTGCTTACATCAAATCCATCTGACCAACTCTGATATTTTCCCCAGATGCAACACTGATCCTGAATTAGTGACTTACCAGCTAATTCACTGTCCAACAACGACTGCATCATGAAACACATTGCTCACTCAACTTTCAACCATACCAAACTCAAATTATCCCCCCACGTTTACCATAACGCCTCTGACAACCATTTCCCAAATCCTACAATACTCAGCACCAATATCTGTAGTCTCCTCTTTCTGTTCTATTCTTGACTATCTGGTTGGCTAGGTATGAATTAATATACCCCCGAAAGCAAAAAACATGAGAAGAAATTTTAGCCTGGGATCAAAATCAACAACAAGAATTTTCTGCGGCACTAAATTCCTTACCTCCGGTCCTACTAGAAGATTCAACAATACTTAACCACCCAGGAGGCGCCAAAAAAGATCTCAACAATATCGGTAGGATGGTCCACTCCGAACATTAACAGGATCAAGATTAAAACGGACGGGGAAGCTAGGGGTCATCTGGGTTTTAAGGGTGCATGCTTCATTTGTAGGGACTCCGATGCACATAGTGTAATGGCTCTATCTCAACCATTAGGAATTACGACTGCTTTAATTGCAGAAACTTGGGCTCTACTTTTAGTTTTAAGACTGGTAACAGAAAGGCAATGGCCAAAAGTCCTCTTTGAGACGGACTCTGAGAACCTTTTGCGGTTCATCACTACCCATACCCCCCCCCCTTGGCACATCACAAGAATAATTGAAGAAATAAAGAATAGAATTCAACAGATTCCACATGTTGCTATCCAACATAACTACAAAGAAAGCAACCAATCAGCAGATGGTTTGGCCAATCATGCAGAAGATGGAAGTCAAACGAGAAACTTTTCAACCAAAATATGGGATCAGGCAATCCCGATTTTATCAGTCAAGTTATGTTTTATGATTTTATGGGTACCACATAGAACAAACTTGAAATTTTTTCATTTTCTCCCACTATGGACTCAACAAACATGAAAAACGGATGGCCAAACCAATAAGTTTGAGGGTTTGTTTTGGAAGGAAAAATGTAGGCGTTGAAAGAAAAAACGCTGGCGTGTGATGCTTGACCGCTCCTTGGTTTTCTCTCTCTAAAACTCCGTTATTATATTTAGATTTTATTTATTATTATTATTTGTTTTACTAGTTAAGAAATCAGTGTGACCCAATCCTTATTAGTCTATATTAATAAAATCACTAGTACAACCCAACTCTTATTAGTTTATATTAATAAAATCACTAATGGGACCTGTAATATCAGATTTGTTCATTTTTTCTTGGCTTCCCATACTGCAAAAACGGGTTTGTTCATCCACGTGGCTCACAGAAAAATAATTGTTGATTGCCATAGGAATTTCCCTTACTCGGTTTTAGAAGAAGAAGAAAAAACTTGATATATAATATTATTTTTTTCATTAGCAGTTGTATCTTGGCATTAAACAAACGACTAGTCCATACAAGCCACACCCCCTGTAAATAGCAAAGGTTTGCCAACTCAAATGCAAGATTCCCAATAATGATAAATGGATTTCAACCTCACTACAAAAGAGTGGTGATTGAAAACCTTAGTAGTAAATCACCTATACGAAATGAGAAGTGTGGTCGCTTCCGTAAGAACCTTTGATAGGCCAGGTTCATCTAAAAGCGCTTCATGAATTCCAGGAATTGTTCAGGGCCGAAACGAATACAACCATGAGAACCAACTTGGTGAGGAAATAAATTGTGTGATAGTTATTGTCTTGGTTTAAGCTTAAAAACTGACTGTTTAAGGTGAAAAAGCGGCGGTCTAACAACCTCACCCAATATTCCGCTTAGCAATCTGTATGGACTAACTCCAATATACTTTCAAGAGAATCAACTAGACAGTCAGACTCAATCTTAATAAAAAGTATATCAAAGAGTTATATCTCAATCTCTCAATTCAATCCGTAATCAAACAAATAAGAATTTGCGAGCCTAATTGAATATAAGAGAAATAACTTGAACGGTACCAAAGACCAATGTTCAAGGATCAATCAATTTCAATCAACAACCAAAGGTTGGATTTACCAATTGTTCGATTCAACGCACAACCTGTGATATTTCAATTATATAACAAAATATAATGCGGAAAAGAAATAACACAAACACCAGGATTTTTTTAACGAGGAAAACCGCAAATGAATAAAAACCCCGGGACCTAGTCCAGATTTGAACACTACACTATATTAAGCTATTACAGACACTAGCCTACAATAAATCTAACTTCGGACTGGACTGTAGTTGAACCCTAATCAATCTCACATTGATTCAAGGTACAGATGCGTTCCTTACGTCTCTGATCCTAGTAGGATACTACACACTTGATTCCCTTAGCTGATCTCACCCACAACTAAGAGTTGCTATGACCCAAAGTCGAAGACTTGATAAACAAATCTGTATCACACAGAAAAGTCTATATAATAGATAAATTTGTATCCCACAGATATACCTACGAGTTTTTGTTCCGTATTTTGATAAATCAAGGTGAACTTGAACCAATTGATAAACCGGACTTATATTCCCGAAGAATAACCCAGTATTATCAATCACCTCACAATAATCTTAATCGATTAACGAAATAAGATATTGTGGAATCACAAACGATAAGACGAAGGTGTTTGTGACTACTTTTCTATCTTGCCTATCAGAGATATAAATTTCAAGCTAATATTACGATTGTACTCAATCACGATATAAAACAACAAGATCATATCACGCAACTACAGAGAAAATAGTTGGGTTTAGCTTCACAATCCCAATGAAGTGTTCAAGTCGTTAACCTACAGGGTTTCGTGAAAAACCTAAGGTTAAAGGAGAATCGACTCTAGCTTATGCAACTAGTACCACACATGAGATGTGGGGATTAGGTGTCCCAGTTGATAGATTTTTCCTTTATATAGATTTCAAATCAGGGTTTGCAATCTAAGTTACCTTGGTAACAAAGCATTCAATATTGACCGTTAGATAAAAACATGATTAGATTCAAGCTAATATCTTTCAACCATTAGATTGAACTTAGCTTGTTATACAAAAATGAAATGTAACTTCATTTAGGTTTGGGCAACCGTACCTAAATATTTACACATAGTTAACCAATGGTTTGCCATATAAGCGCTTTCATATTAACCTTATTCATCTTCACCATAACTAGTTCAAATGACTCAAATGAACTAGTTAGAGAGTTGTTCAATTACTTAGATCTCATAGATGTATACAAGACACATTCGAAGCAAAATCGACTTTGATTCACTCGAATCAATTCATGAACATTATAGCCACGGTTTGCAAAGATTCCATTCCTTATTCTATAAATGTTTTAGTTCATGAACAAACCGATTTTAGAAAGTAACCTACTTAAGTATACAAACGTGTACGCATACCTAGGTAGCCGGATCGAGTTTGGTTACACCAGTTTGCGTGCGTGTACCCATACCAATTCATACTTCCAAACTCCAGCAGAAATTCACGGACGTGAAACTTCCGCCAGTATGCATACGACTACGCATGCTTGCCCGGATTTCCAACAACCACCAGTACGCATACTTTAGGTTCCCGGTTTTGGACTTATACACAAATGTGAGAACACACTATGTTTATATCCAAACATGGTTACTTGTTCTAAACTCTCATTTCAATTATTGAAACTTTCTTAGAGGATGTTAAAATAGTTGTTATCCACAAACAATTTTCATCAAAGCGATTTTCAAGTTATTGAAATAATCAACATGACTTTAAATCACGAGTAAAGATGAACTTGGCCAAAGCGAAAGCTTACCAACACATATTTCGAGAAATAGATAAGCGAGATAAACTCGTCTCGAAATAGCAAATGTGTATAATTTAAGTGTATATAGAAATACGACTTTTGTCTCAAAATAGGAGATAGAATAGATAAACTTTTGAGTGATAGATAAGTTCAAGTCTCCACATACCTTTTGTTGATGAAGTTCCACAAGTTCCCTTGAGTAGTTCTTCGTCTTCATTAATTCGATGAACGCCGTGGAGTCTAACTCTCAACTACACTTACTATCATAATCCGAGACTTAGCTATAAGTAGACTAGAAATCAAGACTTATAGTTTTGGCAACTAACAAACAAGCTTAACGCTTGCGAGTTCGACCGAGGAATGCTCTAAAGCCTCTGGCACAGTGACCTAGTAGTAAGCCCGATAGATATTCACTTATTAGGAAGGTTCAAGGCGAAAGCTACCTATCCCCATTGCAATTTATTTCCGTTTGAACTCTCTTTAGTGTCTATATGCATTATCAATTGCATTTTAGTAAGTGAACTTTCATTCATGTGGAAAATTGAATCTAATTTTCATATATGAATGGAAAAATCATTGAACTAGTGGCGTATTGGATTTGGGTGTTGGGTTGTATCAGAAGGCTTAATCTTAATTTGGCATATTAGTTAGGTTAGTTAGTTTCAAGTTGGAAACTAAAGAAAACCTAAAACCGGAAGTGAAGGGATAGAATCCATATGAATTCAAAACTCACATCCCTTGAGAAATCCTTGAAGCATCATGATTCTTCATTATAAAGGTATTTGAAGCATCATGATTCTTCATTGAAGAGGCACTAGTAATTTCTACAAATACTGTGCACACACTTAGAAAAAATAATCAAGTAGGAACCTAATTATTATTCTACTGCATTCTAAAAATCACCAATTTAGTTTGTGTTTTAGAGAGGTTAGCCCGTTTTTTCGAAGTTTGGAGTGATACTACATCAAGAAGTAAGTCGTTGTATCCTGGGAGACAGACATCGATAGTCCGTAAGCACCAGTGCGGGGTGAAGATTTGTCTTAAGGTTAGAGGATATAATCCTTGCCTCGACTTTGATTTGGTCTAATTTTCTTTGGATTTCTCTTCTTCTTTATTTGTTTTATTACAAAGATTGCCAACAAATACCCTCCCTAATAATCTGGTACTCTATTACGAATCATGCCAATAGTGAGAAGCTAAGTCAAATTATGAATTATGGATCTAAATTTTTCGTGTCATTCGAGTTGAATCGACATGAAATTTGGTTGTTATACTAGCTGCGTACTCATTACTGCTGTGCTGTGAATAATGAGGCCTAATAAAGGGAGAGTCGGTGATGACTCATTGTGTGTCGGCTGACCACGGACCACTGCTACGAGGTAAGGTTGGAAGTGCATCATCAGGACACCGTTTTCAAGGAAAACAAAGAAGCCTCAGGTATAGTACAGTCAGATGTACTGATTTGTTTTTCAGAAATGAGATAGATTGAACGGCACTTTTATCCCGAAAAATCCCGCCACTCACAGGTGCACTGGCCCCACTTTACCCCATTTATGATCTCGATGTTTACAACGTTACCATAGCCGTCCATTTCCCTCGGGACAGATTTCGGAGAAGAAGTCTAGCATCTCTCTTTGATTTTTTCTGGTATGGACTTTACATAAGAACCCTTAACTGGCATGGCACTTTATATTTGCTGGAAGAGGGAATGGCCCCAAAGCGTACATATACTACAGGATGGTCAGTCCTTAGAGCAAGTCTTATGGTGGAATCCAACCTATTCTAAGTGTGGAAAATCCATGGAATGTCAAGTCTAATGACTCCCAAGTTGGGGTCTTCCATAGAAAATCCAAGCAGAGTTCCATGATTTGGTGGAATGGTCCGTGGAATCCATAGAAACGCTAATAAGAATAGCGTAAAAAGCTATTAAGAATAGCGTAAAAGACAAAAAACGCTAATAAGAATAGCGTACAACGCTATTAAGAATGGAGCTTAGCTCCATTAAGAATAGCGTTTTTTTTTCTCAGTAGATTTAAACGGAGTTGTTGAGAATCTAACGGCTGAGAAAAAAATGCTCTATTAAGAATGGAGCTTAGCTCCATTAAGTATAGCGTTTTTTTAGCGCTATTAAGAATGGAGCTTAGCTCCATTAAGAATAGCGTTTCTACTATTCCAGCATTACACCTGCGCTTCCATCCACAGTTCCAAGTGCTGAGGTGGCGTGGAAGATGGAAGATGGATGGATTCCATCATAAGACTTGCTCTTACGTGTAGTTGCGAAGCTAAAAGGCACGTCAAAGCTTTCTCTATTAAGGCGGAAAACACTAAAAATTGAACTTGTTGCTTTAAATGACACAACAATAGGCATGTTGTCCACCCCAGTAAATAAACTATCAATTGTAAGCCACCAATAAAGAAAGAATCAAAAAACAAAAAGAAGTCAAGGGTAAATTGAGAACTACCAAAATTGGGATCACAAAAGCAGGAATGGCGGCTTCGGTACCCCGGGCAATTCTCTGCTTTGCGCAGTTCAAAAAGTGGTACAACTGGCATATCATGGCTGAGCCCCATGAATACTTGTCCACCCCAGTAACATCTTTTATAAGGGGTAAATACTCATGACAGACTATATTTGCTGTGGAGTAAGGCAGAATTGATGCCTCGATGACATAGAGCAAAAATGCTCTGCAATGCCTTAGGATAACCTCGTCGTTGTTGTCATCTGCTTCAGGCACCTTCTCAAAAGTTTCCTTCAACCAGGTGAGTTGAATACAATTCCCTGGTGGAGTTATGCCCAAGTACTTCTGACAAACTTGGTTTCTATCGTAATATTTGCCAGTGACTGGCTCACCATTCACCGGAAGGCCAGTTATGTAGACCACATCTTCCAAGAAGCAACCAATTATTGTATTGCCAATAGGGAAGCAATTATTATCTGCCTCAAATAAGTTGCAAATTGATCCCAGTAGACTATGAGAAATCTCGAGAACCTTGAAGTGTGGATCATTTGTTTCCACAAACAGTTTGTAAATGTTCATGAAGGATAAGCAACTGACTTTTGCTTCCACGAGCGGATCGATTTCCCATGATCCCAACTTGTTCATGTTCCATTTAGCTTTTGCCTGCAACAAAAGAGGTGTTAGTGTCCCATTCGGAGCAGTAAATAATTTATGGGAGACGGAAAAAACGGTAAATTAATCGAAGTGTGAACTTACCATATATTTAGAGGGAGCCATGAATTATTGGTTCCCTACATCAGTGATCAAAAAAAGCATCAGATTTGGTCATCCACAGAGCCAGTTTTTTTTTTTTTTTTGAAAGAGGCAAAGAAAATATAAATAAGAAAGGGTGTTAAGATAGCACCCTCAAAAGATACAATAAGAGATGAGCATAGAGTTTAGAGAGCTTACGACAAGACTACTCCCCTAAACAGATTTGCCCAATCAAAAACAAAATCATCAAGTTTTATATTTCTAAAAGAAGCAACATTAATCGACCAACTATGAAGCAACATTTTGATATCTAAAATGAGAGTGTTAACAGACTTCTTCACTTGTTTCTTAGCAATTAAAATGTCATTCCTTTCCAACCACACAACCCACCAAATAGCAAAAGGCATACAGTACCTCAAGAAAACAAGTGGCTTTATGGATAGCTTCAATTTCCATTTCCATAAGAACTCAAGAACAGTCATCGGGTGAACCCAAGCAATGCCCAACTGCTGCAAAAAGTGTTCCCAAATCTGCCATACGAAAGAACAATGAAGGAAAAGGTGTTCCACCGACTCCTCACTGTTATTGCAAAAAGGACACAAGTTTACCACTGCAATACCCCTTCTCGACAACATGGAAAGAGTTGGCACAACTTGTGAGCACGCAAATCGGGTGTCGGTTCCACGTGATCACAAACAATCTAATAAGAATGAATACGTGTCTTGAGGTGTGTGAAGTGTATAATATCCCTAGGTGGATGATAACTCATAGATTCCAAACCCCTATGGTTTGTCATGATCTCGTCATCATTCCCCAAGGCAATAGATCCTCGAGATATGAATACATATGTGAACTATCGGTGCAAAAGATAAAAGAGACAACGATATACGTGGTTCGGCACTAAGGCCTACATCCACGGGTCTGAGGAGATTCACTATAAGATAAACAGTTACAATAATGATCACCAGATCTTGTGATCATCGAATACTTGAGCTAAAACTCACTTACTTCTCCCTATTCTCTCTCCTCTCTTTCTTTCGATCCCCCTCTCGGTGGAGGGGTATACATATTTATAGCTAGATTGGGTGGGTCCACCGACAATGAGTTCTTTGAGATCTTATCTTATCGTACTCACGTGCGTGGTCCGCGGCTTTCTATGTCACCCGCGGCTTATCTTGTATCCCGGCTTCTACGGGTCCATGCGGACTTCTATGTCAACCCTCATTTCCTCCGTTGGTCGCCCGACACGTGTTCTCGAGCCGCATTAAATGCGGGTGGTTGGAGCGGTCCCGGTCCGCGCGAGTGGTGTCGGTCCTCTTGTCACGTACGTGTCAGTTGGACTACCTCTGACCGTTGATCATACCTTACCTCGTGATGGGTTAAAGCCATCCCTTGGTGCTACGCGGGACTACTTATCTCGGGTGCTCCTTCATTTCTGACCGTTGGTCTTGACGGATGGCACGTTGTCTAAGTGCCACGGATGCCCCATGTGTCATCCTTTGGGTAATGGCCTCCACGTGGACTCCGTTAGTACACGTGGCAATGGGGATAAATAAGTGTACTTACAATTTGCCCCTCTTCTTGCGATCGGGCGTTTGGCTTTTGTTGGAAGAAGAACCGTGTGGTACGTTTTTATCTCCCTCATAACTTCTCCTAAAAAGGTGCTATCTGCATTTATTGTGCACGTTTTTACATGTCCGGCCATAACTGCCCTTTGGGTAGTGGACGGTTTCTTCTGGTTCTATATAAAAAGGAGAAAAGTGAGAGAATGTGACTTTAATTCACATTCTCGTTTTATTCTTTGTTCTTGTCTTCATCTTCTTAACTTTCTCGACACCATCGGCTGCTGCTTTTCTTTGCTCTTTTGTGGTTGTCGTGGTTCTTTGCTATTGTGGTTGTTACTTGTTGCTTCTTCTTCGTTCTTTCTTGTTGATTGATTCTTCGTGATTCGGGTATGACCTTTTATTTCGTTTAATCACCACCGCTTAAGCTTGTCGAGTTTACGACCTTGGTGATTCGTTGATGATGAGTTCAAATTTACATGTACCACAGGTTTTGAGAGTCGACGTTATTGAGTTGGGCGTTAGTTGGCCATGCTTTGATTTTATTTCTTCTTTTGAGTTCGGATAATGATCTGAAAGTTTAGGCAACTGTTTAGATGAAGTTTAGGGTTTTCTTCTTTTGCACTGCTGTTCTTGAGATTTTCCCGATTTTTGATCTTCCTTTCCTCTGATTTGAGTTCCTATTCGTGTTTGTGCCCGCAGACATGTCCGATCATCCGCGGGTTCCCTATCAGACTCCCCCGTCAAGTCCTCATCGATCTCCCCGGAGTGATCCTAACGTAAGGGGCGGAGCTTCGCCCCCACCTACCCAGGGTAATCTTCGGGATGGACGAACATCCTCATCCTCCGGTCAAAGGCCTTCACTTAGAAGGGGTGATCCTCCGCAGGGATCCAGATATGCCGTGACTCGTTCTAGAGGTGGGTCTCCTAAGAAGCAGCCGAATCCTCGCAATGAACCTTTGGATGTGCAGCCCCTCCGTACTCAGCCTCCAACGCGGACTAACCCACCTTTGCCTAGTTCAAGTAAGTCGACCAAGACTCTTACTTCGAAAAGAAAGGCTACGGAGATAGAGTCTTCGGGAGACTTGGTTCCTCCTAAGAGGAAGGCTGTGGGTTCTGTGGAGGATGCTACGGAAGAAGGTTTCGAGGAAGACTCTGCTGTTACTTTCCGTCCTTTATCTCTGGGTAATAAGAAGTTTACCTTTCGACACATTGATCTCGAGGCCTTCAAGGTGAAGCACGGTCTTCAGCATTTTCAGGTTCGTTTTTATGCCGCTGATAAAGACATAACTTACGAGATGGTTACCAATTACAAGTACGATGCCTTTCATTTGCTGACCACCGTGGGTGCTTTCGAGGCCGGTTTGATGCTACCCCTGTATAAAGCTGGTGATGATTTCTATTACCGGGTCCTGTCTAGCCGTGATACTGCCAAGAAAAGTCATAATCGCGGGGTGCAACAGTTGACAGGAAATTATCTTCGCCATCTTCGTGAATGCTATCTTCGTAGTAAGGGGAAAACGATGATGACTTGCTATGCCCCTAGGTTAGAAAAGGAGAAAGGGTGGTATACTCCTGAGAATTTCAACAAATCCTTTGGAGATTATGTTAACAGGAATACTCGTAAGCCGTGGTCTGTGAGTCTACGGAACATTACTTCTGTTAAGGGAGAAGTTCGCCTTTTGAGCGAGGTCAGTGATTCCAAGATGGCGAGGATTCCTGGTGCCGAAGGTCTTCCTATTCCTGCTGAGGAGAGAATCAAGCGTGATCACGACTATGAGTGGTCTGCTACTGTTCTTGAAATTGTTGGCCCGTGGGCCTATGGTTGGGTCCCTGGTCCCCGTGGTTGGCAGCCTACTGTTGACAGTCTTCCTCGCGAAGTTTCTCCCGCTCGTTACGCTCATTACTGCCCCTGGCGGATGAGTTTTGCCGGTATGGATTTTGTTTATAGCCGTGATGTTGATGATGCAGAAGATGAAGATGTCCCTGATGCTAATCTTCCTCCGCGGAATACTGATGTTGTTAAGGTGCGTCGTTTGTTTTCTTCGTATGTATGCCCCTACGTTTTCTTAAATAATGTTTATTATGCCAAGGAAAGGTGATGGCAATGGTTCTTTTATCATTACGTGTTGTAGGTGTGTAGAGGTAAGAAGATTAATCCCAAGCAATCATCGAATTCTCCCACCGAGGGTTCCTCTCATTTCGAGGATGTAAATAGTCCCGTGTGTGGCGATGAGGATTCTTCCGATAGGGAAGAGCGGATTGAGACTTCTCCGCCTGTTCAAGAAGGTGATGGTGATCGGATAGTTGACGGTGGAGGTGATGGTCCGGCCACTGGTGGTGGTCAGGGTGATCCGACTATTGGTGGTGGTCAGGGTGATCCAGCCACTGGCGGTGGTCTAGGTGATTCGGCTACCGGTGGTGGTCAAGATGACCCGGCCATTGGTGGTGGTCAAGGTGATTCGGCCACTGGTGGTGGTCAAGGTGATTCGACCACTGCCACTGGTGGTCAAGGTGACCTCCATAGGTGATTCTGATTCGGTCTTGGTGGTATTGGTGATTCGGATGCTGGTGGTATTGGTGGTGGTGGAAATCATGCCGGGGGGGTTACTAAGTCCGGTGTGAATGTGATAGATAAAGGTAAGGGACTTGTTCTTAGTAGTGGTGATAAGGATGGGGGTGCTTGTTATGAGTTCTCCTTTGGTAAGGTTTTATCTGGGGAACAGTCATTTGACATGTCCACGGTTATGGGGCTTGTTTCGGACTTCACTCTGCTTCCAGCTGGTGATGATTGGAGTGTTCTCGAGGATAGCTGCGTTGGTGGCCCATCCGGCAGGTCGGATGCTGGGGTTTTGGTGGTGCCCTCCGAGGATTTTGCTGGTACCTCCTCCGCTGTTGGTGGTGCCTTGGTGCAAGGTAATGTTGGTGTTGCTCATGGAGGGAATACCTCGGACTCTCCATTAGATGATTTCTCGCGATCCTTAGCGGCGGATGGCGATGATGCTGTTTTAGCATGGCTGCGAAAGAAAAACTTGCTGGTTGTTCCTCATCCTGCCCCCGTGATTGAAGAGGAAAAAAGTTCGGATGCTTTTACTCGTAGGTACATGGAGTTAACCCCTGAGGAGGCGGTAGATCGAGGATGGGGTAAAAATCTCGTAACTAGCGGGCTTGATCTTGTGGTGGATCCTCCCCCTACCGTTGCTGATATGATGGCTATTGCTGATGGGTATCAGTACAGTTACCCCCAGCAACGGTTATTGGAGGTTTGTCCTGCTCTTTCTACCCCTGATTTTGCTTAAATGTGTTGTGAACTAATTTCCCTTTTTGATTGATAGATGATGAGGAGTGAATATTGTAACCACCATCTTTACCGGCTCTTCAAAGCTAAGTCTCTCAAGCTAGAAGGGAAGCTCCGGCATTGTGAAGAGACGCTTACGGGCGTTGAAGCTGCGGTCTCTGCTAAGGATGAAGAAATAACCGAGCTAAAGGGTTTGCTCAAGCGTAAGGAGCAGCAGGGCACGGAAGAGGCTCAGCTACGTTCTGAGTTGGCTCTGGTTAAGGCCAAGTTAGCTGTTGCTGAGAAAAATTCCTCATCCATTTCAGGTCTGCGCTCCCTCTTCTTTGGTAGTTTCCTGCTCCTTATTTATTCGAGTTTTCTCTTTCTTCCCTCCTCCCGCTTGTACTATCTTCGGTGGGTGGAATCCCGAATTGTTGTGGCTTCGGAGTGAGAGGGCTCGTCAAAGGGTCGCATTCTTGAGTTAGTTGAAAAACTTAAGAGTGAGTCGGCTAAATGGAATGCCCGCGCGGATATTCATAATGCGATGGTCGAAGAGTGGCGTAAGAAAAAGTATTGCTTGGTAGATTTGCAAAATCGAAATAACCATGACCGCCATTTATTCAACGGGGCTCTTTTATGGACACGGGATAACCTTGAGCAAGCCCGCGGGCAGATTTCCTCCTTAGAAATTAAACTTAATGTTCTGGAAGGCGAGCTGCGGCAAGCGCGGTCTTCTCATCCCTCGGATGTGCGGGCTTACATGCAGCGTTTGGCCAAGGAGAGAGATGATGCTAGGGCGGAATGTAGTGCTCTCAGTAGTGCTCTGTCCGCGTCCCGAGCTGATGTGGCTCGCCAGGTTGAACGTGAGAGAGACTTAGAGGTGACTATGTATCGTCTCAACAAGGGATTGGAATTGAAGGATGATGAGGTTAATCGACATCGTCATTCGGGCTCGATGCTTCGAAATGATCTGAGCGCAAGTCAGTATGCTCATAATCTGCTGCAGGTAGATTATGATAAGTTATCAAATGAATACGATTATGCCGCAGAAGCGAGGGATTCCGCGGTTGATCATTGTGAAGGTATACGTCTTCGTCATCGAGTGTGCTTTGTATTGTATCTGTCATAACTCACTGTTTTCTTTTCTCGTTCGCAGAGCTCAAGTACAACTTAAAGTGCAGATGGAAAGTTTGCGAAGCTCGGGCTAAGGTAGTTCAACCGGAGGGTCAAGTTAGCTACCATCGCGGTCTGGCCTCGTCTCAGGATGAAACGTTGAAGCAAGCTAATCAAAGGATAGACCAGCTTTGTACTTCCTTAAGTCAGGCTGAGATGAGGAGTGTAGCCATAGGTCTTATGGCCCGCAAACAACTGGCCGAAGAGATTAATAAGATTCTTGGTGAGATTGAGCTAGATCTTAAGAAGAACCATGGGTTAACCAAGAATTATACTCGGCGTCCCGTACCCGCACTCCCATCAAGTTCTTCTGGGCCCTCCTCGGGTGGTAGTGTTCCTTCGTCGTTGAAGGATAAACTCAGGATAACGCTCCTACTCAGAGACCGTAGTTAGTATGCTAGGGATTGATCTCGGTTGCTTATCCTTTTTTGGCGTTTTTGTTATTTTGCCTGCTGGGCTTGTAATCAACTGCATGTATTAGATCAAACTTTGGTGTTGAAATCTGACTTTGAATTGTGTTGAATTTATGTCTACCATCTTTAGATATAAGGAAAATTCCGTAGTGTTTGTAACCTGCGGGAAATTCCGTAGAGTTTGAATTTTGAGTTAGATAAAGTGTATTGTTCGTGCAACTCCGTGGGTTGGTATCCCCGGAATCGTCTTGTGACCTTGCACCCGTCCATTAACTCCTTGGCCAGAGGATCACTGGACGGTGGGGGTCTGACCGACGTTTAAGGATGTACTCCATTAAGTTCGCGGCTTGTAATATTGCACGGATATCTCATTCTATAAGAAGTCGCCTCCTGGTCGTACACTTATAGACACTTACAGAGGAGTTCTGAGAGATTGCATGTGTATGCTCCGATATATTGTATGTGTGCGTTTTGCACGGGATATTGCCCGGTATATTGTAGTGGGTATGATCCATGCTTTGTGCAGGATATCCCTCTTACTAAGTATAATGTCCATTCCTAATAATAGTAATTGTACAATGATTTACGTGGTTCGGCCTTAAGGCCTACATCCACGGGGTAACAATTGCGTCGATATTTTATTAAGATGTGACATGGTTTTCAATGTACATTGTGTAAGTAATATATACATGTGGTTCATATGATATGTGTTTTATGTAGGTTGTGGGTTTTGAATAAATTGAAATGTGCGTGGGTAATGAACGGGATATGATATTTGAAAATGAAAACTTGGATTGATTGAAAAGTTAAGGTGCGTTACTCCTTTGTCAGAGATAGAAACATGTGGATTAGCAAGTCCATTTTCTTCTTCTGAAATGCGCACGCAGGTGATTGGTCATGGGTAGTATGGCTTGAGGTATTTGGCATTCCATGGATGCATGAGGATTTCCCCTTTCATATTACGCAGATAGTAAGAGCCGTTTCCTGCGATGTCATGTATTATGTAGGGTCCTCCCCAAGTTGGTGCTAATTTTCCCCATTTTTTTTCTCGCTGGTATTGGGGAATGGTCCTCAATACATACTGCCCTTCTACAAAATTCCTAAATTTCACTTTCTTGTTATACTCTCTGGCCAGCCTGCGTTGGTAGTTTTCCATTCTTTGCAGTGCTGCTTCTCTTCTTTCTTCGAGGTCGTCGAGCCTTTCCAACATCATGTCCGTGGTGAGATTCTTTTCCCGGGCTTCTGTCTTCGTAGTTGGAAGTAGAATTTCCGCAGGGATTACTGCTTCTGCTCCGTAGGTGAGTAGAAATGGGGATTCTCCGGTAGCTGATCTTCGAGTCGTCCTATATGCCCATAGAACGTTATGCAGCTGTTCACACCATCGTCCTTTGTATTCATCTAACTGTTTTTTAAGAATGAGTGCCAAAGTTTTGTTCGTGGCTTCTGCTTGTCCGTTGCTTTGTGGGTATATGGGGGTGGATTTGTTTTTCCGAATCTTGAAGGTGTCGAACGAGAAGTCAATATTCTTTCCTTGTAGCTGTTTCCGTTGTCGGAGACTATCTGCTGGGGGATGCCAAACCCGCGGATGATATTTTGAAAAATAAAAGTGAATACGTCTGAATCCCGAATTCTTGCCAGTGCCTTTGCTTCTACCCATTTGCTGAAATAATCCGTTGCTACTATTAGAAATCTTCTTTTCCCCGTCCCTGATATGAGTGGGCCTACTATGTCAATACCCCACTTTCCGAAGGGCCACGGACTATCAACCGAATTCAACTTTGTGGCTGGGGCGTGGATTCGTTTACCAAACCTTTGACATTCTTCGCACCTCTTCGCCATTCCGTTGCATCTCGGATCATGGTTGGCCGATGTAGCCCTCTGCGTCTTTGCCTTATCTGCTAGGATCTCATTCCGCCGTGATTCCTGCGTCTCCTCTGTATATCTTTTAAAACGACATGTCCCTCCGATCGGGATAGGCGGCGGCGAAGTGGTCCGAGGAATGATTTTCGGTATAAGGCTTGGCCTCTTAGCTCGTACATCCCTGCTCTTGACCGCACCTTCCTAGCCTTCCGTTTGGTGTCCTGGGGAGTTTCCCTTCTTTGAGGAAAGAGTGGATTTCCGATCTCCAATCTGCCTCCTGACTATAATCGTCGTCTTCCTCCGCTTGTCGTGTAATGTCCTCGTTCTGGAAATCATCGAATATGTATTCTCCGACATCCTCGTCAGAGATATCTTTCTCCTCAGGTTTGCGTTGGTAAGCCATGCATGTTTCTGGGAGTTTGATGGATGGTTCGTACACTCTTGTTACCTTGATTGCTTTGACATCCTCGTTCTTAAGCATGGACGATATATATGCCGAGCAGCATCCGCATGTCTAAGTTCCTTTACTCGAGATGTCGGAACCGATTTTTGGTATTTGGGAGGCTAATGTTTGCACGAGAGCCATGTATGCCATTAGTGTTTCGTCGTGCACATTGTATTCGTAGCCTATTTGCCGTATGATCAGTTGTGAGTCGCTTGTCACCCGCACTTCTTGTATCCCTAATTCAATTATCAAGCGGAGAGCGTGGATCACCCCTTCATATTCGACAATGTTATTGGTATGGCCTTCGAATTCCAATCTGAATGCGTGCACAATTCTGTCCCCCGTGGGTGTGGTGATGACGATGCCTATCCCCGCGCCCTCTCTATTTTTGGAGCCATCAACAAAGACTTCCCACTGCCGTGGGTTCGCTGGCTCAAAAATATTATTTGGTTCTGGTTTTTCTATTTCTGGGGCGCTCATAGCCTTCCATCCTTGTATGCGTACTTCTTCTTCATCGTCCAAAGGCAGGTCTGCTAGAAAGTCTGCCAATACCTGCGATTTCTGGGAGTGTTGGAGCTCATAGTGGATGTTGAACTGGTCGAGGTATGTGCTCCATTTTGCTATTCGTCCTACCTTTCCTGCCCCTTTGAGGATGGTCTCTAAGGGTGCCCGACACGGGATCCGTATGTCATGTGTTAAGAAGTACGTTCTCAGTTTTACATGGAGACCATACGACGGCTAGGATTAGCCGTTCGATTCTCGTGTAGTTTCGTTCTCAAGCGGGAATTCAGGGTCTTGCTGACGTAGTAGATTGGTTGTTCCTCCTTCGTACGGGTTCTGACGAGCACTGCGCTTACTGCGTCGTCTGTTGCTGCAATGTAGAGTGCCAAAGCTTCCTCGGGGTCCGGTTTCTGAAGGATGGGGATTTCTGCTAGGTATTGCTTAATGCCCAAAAAAGCTTCTTCGCATTCTGTCGTCCATTCAAATTTAGTGCCTTTTTTCAGTATGTTGAAGAAGAGTTTGCACCTATCCGAGGATCTTGATATGAATCTTCCCAGAGCTGCTAGGGATCCATTGAGCTTTTGTACCTCTTTCAAGTTCTTCGGAGAGGGCATGTTTGTTATGGCTCGGATTTTTGCGGGATCTACCTCAATCCCTCTTTTTGTCACTAGGTATCCAAGGAATTTTCCTGAGGTCACCCCGAAAGTGCATTTTTCCGGGTTTACCTTCATGTTGTGCTCTCTCATAGCTCCGAAGATGTCCTTCAGTCCCGGTGGTGGTTCTTTCTTACTCTCTTTTTACGAGCATATCGTCGACGTAAACCTCTAAAGTCCTGCCGATCCATGGCTTGAAAATAGCATCGACCATCCTTTGGTACGTTGCTCCCGCGTTTCGGAGCCCGAAGGGCATTCTTACGTAACAATAAAGACCATGGGGTGTGTAAAATGCCGTGTGTTGCTGGTCCTCTTCTGCTAAAAATAGTTGGTTGTACCCGGAATATCCGTCCATGAATGACAACTCTTCATATCCTTCAACTGCGTCGACTAGTTGGTCAATGCTGGGTAATGGATAACTATCCTTGGGGCATGCTTTGTTCAGGTTGGTGAAGTCGATGCAGATTCTGACCCCTCCATTTTTCTTTGGTACTATTACCATGTTGGAGATCCAAGTGGGGTATTTGACTTCTTTTATAAAACCGGCTTCTAATAGCTTTCGTAGCTCGTTTCCACCGCTTTGTGATGCTCTGTGGCCACCTTTCGTATCTTTTGTCGTCTTTGAGGGTGTGTGCGGGTTTAATGCGCACTCATGCTGTCTTGTCTTTGGGTCTATTCCCGGCATATCGGATAGTTTCCATGCGAAGATGTCTGCGTATTCCTTTAGCAGTGTTATCAGCGAAGCTTCGCGTTCTCCGTCCATTAGAGTTCCTATTTTGATCTTTCTTGGATTCTGCTCCGTCCCTATGTTGATCTCTTTCACCCTCAAGGATGTGAAAGTGGGCTTTGGTTCCCCCAGGTGGGGAACTTTCTTTAATTGCTATTTGGTGGCCTCAGATTCTTCGCGTTGATTAACCTTTGATGTTGAGACCTCCGTGTTTCCTCAGAGTTCTCTTTAGACAAGCTTTTTCCCGAGATTTCCTCCGAGATATTCGTCGATGGCTTTATCTTTGGATATCGCCTTGCTCCGAGCCTTGCGGGTTTTCCTTTTCTCATCTTCTTCGTTGTTGAGTTGTATTTGCATCGCGTGGCACTCTTTACGAAGCTTGATCACCCTTTATCTCCATTACTCCTAGGGGAGTGGGAAATCTAAGGTATTGATGGTAGGTGGCTGCGACTCCCTTGAGCTTGTGGACCCATCTTCGTCCAATAATGGCATTGTAGGGCGAGGGCGTGTTCACCACGCTAAAGCGAGTGTCGACTTTCATGGGGCCTGCATCCACTTGTAGAACAATATCCCCCAGGGGCTTCGTAGCCGTGCCATTGAACCCGTAGATGGTGTAGTGTGAAGTCAGGAGTTGCTCATCGTTAAGCTCCATGCGTTTGAATGTATCGTAAAACAAGACATTTACGGAGCTTCCTCCATCGATGAGGATTTTCCTTATGTTGCATCCTGCGATTGGCAATGTGAGGATTAATGGGTCATTGTGATCTTCCATGTCGTCTTCAATATCATCGGCTTCAAAGGTCAGAGGTGCGTTCATCCACTCCTCATGCTCTTCTACTTCCTTCCCATTCATATTGTAAAGCTCACAGTAATCTTCAAATTGCTTTCTCAGTCGTTTTCCTATTTGTGCCGTTAGGGTTGGCTCTTTGCTTTCCGAGCAGGATATAGAGTTTAATGTGCGATTGCCCTCAGGTAATTGGACCTGTTTGCTGCGTTTGGCTCTATCTTCCATTCCAGCCTTTTCTACATATTTCTTGAGATCCCCTGCATCTATCAGCTTTTGTACTGCTATCTTGAGGTTTTTGCATTTTTCTGTCGTGTGTCCGTAGAAGCAGTGGAAGTCGCAATACTCTTTAGATTCTGCCGAGGCTGGTGGTTGTTTCCCTTTAGACCAGGGCCAGTCTAAGTCTTCGCGACCCTTGATCTCCTTTAGTATGCGCGGATAGCTGGTGTTGAGTTTCGTGTAGACTCGGTCTTCGAACTTTCTGCCACTCCTTTTGTGATCGTCTTTTCGATCCTTGTGGTGTGTGGGTGGGCTCTGTCTACTAGTTCTCATGGAATTTGTCCGTGGGGTTCGTTGTGCCTGCGCTCTAGGGTTATCTTTTTGGATTTCTTCCAGCCTCGCATGTTTTTCAATGATTATCCTTAAATCTCCCTCAGTGGTTGGGGAGGTACCGTGGATCTCAACAAACAACGGGCTCATCCTGTCAAGCCCCCATTTGTAACAGTTAATACTCACCACGGGATCCACATGTCCGATGGCCTGACATACTTTGTGCCATCTATCCGTGTACTCTCGAACGGACTCCCTGTACTTAATTGCAAGCGAGAAGAGCTTGTCCATCCCTGTGTTCACAACTTTGTTGTACATGTAGGTGGCCAGGAACTTTTCGGTGAGCTGATCATATGAATCAATGCACCCTGGCTTGAGGTTATCAAACCAAGATAACGCGGATCCTTTCAGGCTTGAAGGGAAATATCTGCAAAGTATAGCCTCGTCGTAGTCCCATCTGGCCATTACCCTGTTATAATATCGCAGATGAGCTGAGGGGTCAGCAGATCCGTCGTAACATTCAAAGGTCGGGACCGGACATTTTTTGCGGAATGGTAGCCGTAGCCAACTGTCGTGCAAGGGGAGTAGTATTGGCTTCCTTCATAATCTGTTCTAGTCTTCCACCTCCTTGCCTGGTCTTGAGTTGATTGATCTCTGCTAGCATTTCCGCGCGGAGGTTTTCCATTGCCAGACAGTGCTCGTCTTGAATGGAAGATCGTGTCTTTCTTGTGGGTTGTGACGTTGTGGCCTCCTCCGTGTCGTAGTAGTCCTGGATATCTGGTTGGTAGTCTGGGTCAGACCTTCTACTGTTCCGCGCCTCTCTTTGGGGTATCCTTCTTCGGTTAGTTATTCTTTGGGATGTTTTCAAGATCGTCCCTCGATCCCGGTTACTGTACCGAGTTAGCTTCGTCGTCTTTGATTCGCTATTTCGGAGCTTCGGAGGATCTTCTCTCTTAGTTCTTTGGTTTTCTTGAGCTAACAGGGCTACCGCATCCGCGTACGTTAGTTGATTCCTCTGTAGCTCCTCCAGTTGTGCCAATATTTGCGCTGTTTGGTTTGATGCTTGATTGGGGATTCCTTCCTGTAGTTGAGCTTGTCCCTCGGGGATCGTGGTATTGATTTCTTCCATCAACGGCATGCCTGGCTCGATTATTTCGTTGGATCTTGCCGGTAGTTGTTCATCTCGTTCATTGTCCTATGCATTCCGTAGGATGGTTCTGGATCACTGATTCGGCTATAGCCTCCTGAGGCTCGGCTGGCCTGGTTGCGGCTGTTACTTTGGAAGCGATCATTTGAGAAACCCCCTTGCTCGGTGCAGCAGCTCTCGCGGCCGCAGCCTTCTTTGCCTCCATTGCGATGTTTCCCGCATCTAAGGGCCACGTGCTTTCCACTCCGGTTTGCATGTTGTCCGCGGCTGTGCGTCCTTCGCCCTTTTTCTCCGCTCCTTGTTATTGCTGGTGTGGTCCTTGGAGTATCTCTTGGAGTTATCTTTGTCTTTCCAGTATCTTTGTTACTTTCCATTGCAATAATCTGCACAAAGGACATGGGAGGTAATCCGAGACCCAAAAGTCCGCGGGTTAGCCGTTAGTTTGACTTCATAAACTAGATTTCTAGCGGTAATGAGTATGTTCGGGTTAGTTTGGTGACTAGTACGAAAGACATAGGTGGATGCGGATTTGACCGAGATAAAATCCATGGGTCGTTATTTGCGAAAAGGCCCGAATCTTTTGGTGGAAACTTTGTTTGGAATTCCAGTTAAAACCTAGATGTATTGGTAGAAAACGTAATAGTCTAAGAACAGGTCTGTTGGCTAAAAATGAGAAACAAGTCTAAGAACAGATCTGTTTGCTGAAACCCAGATCTGTTTGTTTAAAAGTCATATAATGCTCAGATCTGTTGGTAGAAAACACAGTAGACATAAATGTGTGCGAAAAACGAATCCAAAAACCGATCTGTTTGCGTTTTTTAAATACATTTTTTGAGGTTGAGGCTGTGAAGTCACAGGAAAAGATAAATCTTTTTACCGGGACAAGGGTCCCTGTTTCTAGCGCCAAATTGTGAGCACGCAAATCGGGCGTCGGTTCCACGTGATCACAAACAATCTAATAAGAACTGAATACGTGTACTGAGGTGTGTGAAGTGTATAATATCCCTAGGTGGATGATAACTCATAGATTCCAAACCCCTATGGTTTGTCATGATCTCGTCATCATTCCCCAAGGCAATAGATCTGAGATATGAGTACATATGTGAACTATCGGTGCAAAAGATAAAAGAGACAACGATATACGTGGTTCAGCACTAAGGCCTACATCCACGGGTCTGAGGAGATTCACTATAAGATAAACAGTTACAATAATGATCACCAGATCTTGTGATCATCGAATACTTGAGCTAAAACTCACTTACTTCTCCCTATTCTCTCTCCTCTCTTTCTTTCGATCCCCCTCTCAGTGGAGGGGGTATACATATTTATAGCTAGATTGGGTGGGTCCACTGACAATGAGTTCTTTGAGATCTTATCTTATCATACTGTGTAAGTGGTCCGCGGCTTTCTATGTCACCCCCGCGGCTTATACTGTATCCCGGCTTCTACTGGGTCCGCGGACTTCTATGTCAACCCTCATTTCCTCCGTTGGTCGCCCGACACGTGTTCTCTGAGCCGCATTAAATGCGGGTGGTTGGAGCGGTCCAGTCCGCGCCGAGTGGTGTCAGTCCTCTTGTCACGTCTGTGTCAGTTGGACTACCTCTGACAGTTGATCATACCTTACCTCGTGATGGGTTAAAGCCATCCCTTGGTGCTACGCGGGACTACCTATCTCGGGTGCTCCTTCATTTCTGACCGTTGGTCTTGACAGATGGCACGTTGTCTAAGTGCCACGGATGCCCCCATGTGTCATCCTTTGGGTAATGGCCTCCACGTGGACTCTGTTAGTACACGTGGCAATGGAGATAAATAAGTGTACTTACACAACTCTATTTGCACCTGCCCAAACCAAGAAACTGATTTTGGGAGGAATAGTTTTGTTCCATATGTATTTGGAAGGAAATTTTTGGGGTATCGTTCTTCCTTGATCATGCATAATCCACGAATAACAAGAATTGACCGAGTACGTACCTTGCGGATTGGATAACCACTCCCGACTATAGATAGGATGTTTACTTCTGATTTTGAAATTTTGAAAAACAGAGCCAGTTTTCATTTTGAAATTTCTAGTTATAGATAACCTAAATAGATAGGATGTTTCTACTTCTACTAATGTTACTTGTTAGCAATTCAGCAAATTTAACATGGCTTTATATTGGTACAGCTACATCTATACCATTTGAAATTGGAAAAGAAAATTTATGCTTTGGGGTTTGTTATAGTTCTTTGAAATTCGAGAAAGACGAGCATACTCTGAAATATGCTACAACTCTTGATACTACCATGTCACTAAAAAACTCCTTTTTTGACAGATTTTGATTTCTCAAACTCATTTCTTAACTCGAATTCAGACTTACAGTTCAAAAATCAGTTACTTGCCTATTTCTGTACCACATTTCATATCCGCTTCGTTGAAGAGTCATGACTCAAGATGCTTCTGCGAGAGAGCTATGGATAAATAGTAGTGCACAAACTACAGTAGATGAGACCATAACCAATGAAACATTAACCAACTTCACCATTGTAGTTATGGATCTTGATTTACTTCTGATTTGATTTGGTATGTATTGTAAACAAAACACTTAGCTGCACAGAAATTATCCGAGATAAAAGAGAGGTATTTGCCATGCTGTTTAAATTTTTCACTATTTGAGTGGTCACTTATTACTTTATGGTGTTTTGGATGTGCATCTGCAACAGACATAGTATGTTTGAGTCCCCTATTTTTTTTTTTCATTTAATGAAATTGAGTATTTCCCACATACTGGTCCTCTATCTTATAAATAGAAATCTGTTAAATCCTGGACTTGGACTAGTATATGTAAAGGTCTTGATATTATTAGGTTAAACCATTGTTGGCATGTTGGTCCTGGTACTCATATCCTGTTAGAGATCATATTGGTAGATTTGTTCCTATAGATGTCACTTGTCCTCTCTGTAATTTATGTGTATCGGAAACAGCTGACCATCTGTTTACTAAATGTCCTTTTGCTGAAGCTATATGTCGAGGTCTTTCTATGTTGCATATTTGTATTGCAGCTATTAACAGATCTTTCTCTGATTGGTGTGTTTGTTGTCTGTCTGACGATATTTATAAGAATCAGATTGCATATATTTTGTGGTTATGGAAATATAGATGTAAAGTAGTTTTCGAGCGTGTTCAACCTAATCCTGTAGATCTTATTCATTCCAATCCTAAAGAAGTGCCTACTCTGATGCTACCTGCTGTTACACATCAAGTTTCTTCACATTCTTTGTCATGTTGTTCTTGGCATCCTTGTTGTTCCTATATTTCATCTGTTACTTATTTTGTGATTGCTTACTACATTTTCTTTGATGCTGCTTTTCTTAAAAATAATCTTAAATTTTTCTTATGGCATTGTATGGATGTCTAATTTAGGTGTTATCCCTGAATTTGCAGGAGGAACAAGATCGTATAACTCCTCCATAGGATTACTCCCGAGCATGCGGAGAGTCGGTATAATTTTCCTAAATGATAACCTTAGTGTTATTACCTCTATGCAGAAGAGAACCATTGTGTTGTTGACTGCAGATCTTCTAACTTTTTGCTTGAAGCTCAGCATCTCAGTCACAATTTCGCTAGTTGTTCTTATACATATGTAAAACGGAAATGCAATGTATTAGCTGATAGGCTTTTATTTGCTAAGGTAGAGTGTCTCTTTCAGTTCTGTAGATATATGAGTCCAGTTAGAAAACAAGTTTGAATCAGTCGATTATGTTATATAAATCGTGGAAATAACCAGTCTGTTGAACCATATGTTTGCTAATGTAATAAAAAGTACTAAAATCAGTTAGACTCTATGTTGTATTAGGTGCTAGGCGAGGTGAGGCACAGGGGCGGAGCCACATGGAAGGGTGGGTGTGCAATTGCCCACCCAGCCCAACCAGCTCCCAAGCCCAATTATGATGATTTAAGCCAAATTTTAGGCATTTTAGTCCATTTGCACCCCTAAAATATGTGCAGATCGGTAAGTTGCCCACCCATCTCCTAAAACCTGGCTCCGCCCCTGGCGAGGCAGCAGACCTCTCGCCTAGCGCCCAGGCGCCCTAGGCGACCACTGATCTGATTTATGCTCTAACACAAATACAGTCGTGATTGTGGCTATGGAATCTCTATTTATAGTACAGGAGCAAGGAGCAATACGAATGCAGTCGTGATTGTAGCTATAGAATCAATTATAATAATGATGATTGATCCTTGACTAATTCTAACCTAAATCAAGCTAGCTAATTCAGGAAACAAATATATACAATAACAGTCGTGATTGTAGCTATGGAATCAATTATATTAATGATGATTGATCCTTGGAAATGTTTTGGCTTCCACAAGAAGGTGCCCATAGTTTTAAGGTCTTACACATCCGCAAATCAATAGATGCGATAACAATCCAACAAGTTACATCCTTTTCTCAAATAACTATAGAAAGCATAAATTTTGATGTAATAGGATCTATAATTTTTAATAATAATGATCATATTAATGTATGGAGGTAAATTTCTTGTGACGGGACTAGAAAAATCTATCAATATTAAAATGTAGGGGTTATTATTATTTATAACTGGCCCAAGTTGGTACAATGATTTTTTATTAAATATTTTCAAATGGGCTCATATGCCGGTCTCCACTGGGCTTGCCCTTACGAGAACATTTAGCAAGTCTATTTAGCTGCTCTTATTAGGGGTGAGCATTTGGCCCGTAATCCGCGGATTTAACCGGGACCAACCGTTCATTTGCGGATGGATGCCCGGACCGTTCGTTAATGGGTTGGATGCGGATGGAATTTTTGAAATCCAACGGACAGCGGATCGGGCCCGGATACAACCTTGAAAATCCGTTGGACATCCATATCCGTTAAATTAAGGGCATTTATATAGTTCTAGAAAATACACTGGATCATTTAGGAATTTTTAAGATGTTTGCTTGGGGTGTTGTACATGGCATATTTATATTTGTATACATATATAGGATATGTAGGTTTTATAAGGAGTCATTTGTGTCATCGTATTTTCTTTACTATAAGTTTAACTAAAACAAATCCATTGGATTATCCGCATCCAATCCGTCCATCCGTGCATCTATTGGATGCAAATCCGTTGGATATGGATTGGATGCGGATGCCAAATTGAAAATCCGTAGTGCAATGGATTGGATACGGATGAGGCAAAAACCGGTCCATACCGGCCCATGCTCACCCCTAGCTCTTATCCAATGGGCAAATGGTAATTATAAAACAATCGTAAGCCCCAAAACCCTAACCCTAGATATAGAAAGGAAAAATTCGAGAGAGAAAGAGTTTGACGATTCGAATCAGTCTGTGTCTTCCCTTTAGAAGATCAACTGGTAGCAGTACAAGAATACATAAAGATGGAAGAAACAAAATGGTCTATGAATTGATCCGGATAATCAGCATGGGCGGATTCGGAAGAAAATGGACGAAGATAGGAGTCGCTGGATTCCTTGGTTTAACAACACAAGGCAACGAGAGGAAGGCGGAGGAGGGTAATACTCTAGATCTTTAACTTGTTTCAACATCTTTGTAACAGTATAAGCTTACATTCATGTTGAATTGACTTATGATGTTTAAGTTCATCATTTTTGTAACTTAATTAGGATTTTTCTATTCTATGGGTTATGTTCCATGTAATTAGTCATTTGTTTGCTTGCATTTGTTACATTACATTCAGAAATCGCGTAGAATTCCTGGTCTGGGAGAGCAAAAAGTTGCCGTGATTGACAAAGGCTTGCAAGATTGGCAGGACTCCGGAGAGAAAGAATCAAGGAGACTAGTTACAAAGGGAAAGGAATTTGGAGAAATGGAAGAGTACATCACAAACGAATGACAGTCAAGGTAACCCAGCCGAACCTTCTTGTCTGATCAAAATCTTAATGGAAATTAAAAATCAACTGGATTGGGAAGCTGACAATTCTTTGCTTGCATGTGAGCTCGAATCTGTTTTGAACCATGCTTACATTTGTTACATCAAATTGATGAGTTTGATGAGTTTTTGCTGCCTAATTTGTTGATATCAGTTTCATTTGCTTTTCAGGTTGTATGTCTAGTATTTGGGTCAAAAAGTATGCATTGGACCAGATAATCCAGGTCGGGATCCTTGTCTTGGAAACACTATGAAGCCAAAACAATTCTGGGGGTGAGGACTCACCATTCAATAAGGCTGCGGAGTTAAGAAACGAGATAGCTGAACAGGCTTTGACAGCTGGAATAACAGCGCAAGGGTAATTAATTTTGTTTCTCTGATTTTCATTGAATGGTAAAAATAGTGTTATTTTGGGATGGCTTTCTGGCCGTCCCGGAGGCCTTCTTTTCTGTAGACGCAGTGAGAGGTGAACCCACAGATCAATTGGTTATGTTTGACCTGACCCATAAGTGTCATACCTTGAGACAAGTAGAATTTGGAATCAGCAAGATTCATACTATAAGTATGAAGCCTCTGCCTTGGCCGCTAAACATGTTATACTAGTTATATGGCATTGCCACTTTGCTAAGATTCAAGATTTGAGTTATATATTGTTATAGGTTTATCCCTCATTTTATCTTTGATCATTACTAACCCGTGATTCTTTTTTTGTAGATTCCTACAGAAGTGGCAGTTGAAGGTGGGATTTTGTGTCATGTCCAGTGAACTAGCAAATCTGTAATTCGGGCTACAATTGTGGGATGGAACATTAAAGGTACCTTAACTTTACATGGTTTGATTCTGCATGTCGCTAGTGGTGCAAGTCAACTATCCCATGATTGGTTGATCAAGAAATTAGAATGCTTTAAGCTGTGACAAACGAAAAAAGAGGATGACTAAGTTTAGGCATCTTATACACCTAGTTATTAAGAGAACAAGAATTTCTTCAACACTACTAGCACCATGTATTTATATTGAATTTCATTAAACCCGTTGATGTTTTCTTATTTAATTACTAAGTCGAGACATCTTATATAAGATAACGGTATTCAAGTAACATGAGTTTTTTCAATTACTCTTTCCATGTATGTTAGGATTTTCTCTACAATGCTGCAGGTTTTAGATTACCATATGATATCTTGGGTGTTTTTTTTTTTCTGTCAGTCAGAAAACTAAATCATAGCCATAGTGAAGCTAACTTGTTAACAATTCAGGACATTGGAAAAATTGAGCAAGGTCGAGCAATATTAGATAGGTAACGATATAATTATTAGATAGTTAACCAGATAATTAAACCCATGGAATCCAAGAAGAGTACATCACAAACGAAAGATGTGAAGGTAACCCAGCTGAATCTTCTTGTCTGATCAAAATCTAAATGGAAATAAAGAAGCAACTGTCTTTGCTTGCATGTGAGCTCGAATCTTTTATAAACCATGCTTACTTCTGTTACATCAGATTGTGTTTGATGAGTTTTTTCTGCCATCAGTTGTTGACACGAGTTCCATTTGCTTTTCAGGTTGTATGTCTAGTATTTGGGTCCAAAAGATGCATCCGACCAGATAATCCAGGTCGGATCCTTGTCTTGGCGACACTAAGAAGCCAAATCAATTCTGCGGTGAGGACTCACCATTCAATAAGGCTGCGGAGTTAAGAAACGAGATAGCTGAACAGGACAGGCTTTGACAGCTGGAATGACAGCAGAAAGGATAGCGGAATTGGAGATACCAGTCGCGACATTGGTAATTAATTTTGTTTCTCTGAATTTCAATGAATAGTAAAAATAATGGTACTTTGGGATGGCTTTCTGGCCGTTCCTGGAGGCCTTCTGTACAGTGAGAGGTAAACCCACTGATCGATTGTTGATGTTTGACCTGACCCATAATTGTCGTACCTTGAGACAAGTAGCATTTAGAATCAGCAAGATTCATACTATTACTATTAGTATGAAGCCTATGCCTTAGCCGCTAAACATTTTTATACTAGTTATTTGGCATTTCCACTTTGCATAGATTCAAGATTTCAGTTATGATCTATGTTGTAAAAGGCGAGCGCCAAAGGCGCACTAAGCGTTGGGCTGGCGCCTGGGAAAAAAAGGCGCCCAGGCGCCAAATTAAGCTTAAATTAATCTCGTTTTATCTTTGCAAATGATTATTACTAACCCGCGATTCTTCTTTTGTAGATTCCAATTTATGGGTCCAAAGAAAAGGCTTCCTATAAAAGTGGCAGTTGAAGGGGTTAGCTGTTTGATTGGATTTTGGATGGCAATTCTAATAAAGTCATGAATTACATAAGGATTCTCTGTCATGTCCACAACAGTCAACCATCACCAGTTGCAACACGAAGAAAATCCATCGACCAGTTCAACCACCACTTTGAAAAAGGCCCTATGGTAACTCTACTACATTTTTATTTTATCTTTATTGTTCATCACCTTAGTCGACATTGGTGAATTATTGAATTGATTAGTTTAACCAATTCCGAGAGGGATCACTCACCTCACTGGTTACAACTTACAAGTGTATTGGACATGACTATTTGGATCCAAGGGAAACTGCCCATGTTATGATGAAGCTATCACACTATAAATAAAATGATTTTTTTTTTGTAAAACAAACAGATTTTGTTTTTGTAAAATCTTGTCAAAGAATTTTGAGATGTTTGTTTAGCATCATCCCTGCTTGCATATTTTTGGTTTCTGACAAATTGAATTTTGTCATTAAGCTAGTCTTACTGTAGTGCTTAAGTCTCCAGTTTTTTGCATCTCGGAATTTTACCGTTTAAAGCCAAAGAAGCAAAATGATGAATTTATGTATCTAAATTTATGTTGAATCAAAGTTCTCTGATGCTGTTTCATTCCAACATGAGATAATGTATTTGTTAGTCTTCTGAAGTGTATATTCTTAACTTTTGAATAGATGACTATCATAGCTGCCACAAGTATTAGAGCTTATGGTGCTTTTCCAATCTGCTCTGCTACCCATGTTGACTGATCTTTGAAGCAAGAGCATTCAGGTAAAAAGCACTAAATTACAAGTTCGTAGTTTGTCATTAATTTTGCGTTTTACTAGTACGGTAACATAGAACCAAAAAGTAGGGTAAAGTAAACTGATAGAACTAAAGTTATCGATACTTTCACAACAGAGAGTAGCAGTTAACAAGCAGGGAATACCATTATGGTAACATAAAACCCGTAGAATACTAAGTCTAAAAAATTTAAAATTGTGAAGCTCTCATTGATGGAAAGTACGGTATGCTGTTAATGAGACTTCTCACGTGAACCCTGAGACTCCATTAAAGCTTGCAGATAGGTTTGATATTTCGTGAGTATTTGAAATTGTAATGTCAAGTATCATGTACAAGTTATTTAATTATCTGCAGTAGTCTTTTTAGATTATCTTCCTGTCATTTGTTGTTATGGAACTGAGTTTCGGTTACCTCCATCAACTTGAACTTGAATAGTGGATTAAAGTGATCCGTCAGAAATCTTAATCAGGGTAATAGTGGAGCTAATATGTATGTCGGGATTTTCTCTACAATGCTGGTTTTTAGATCACTATATGATGTATATTGGGTGTTTGTTTTTCTGTCAGAAATCTAAATCAGGGTAATAGTGAAGCTAATTTGTTAACAATTCTGGAAATTTTACATGGCTTTATATTGGTACAGCTGCATCTATATGTTTGAAATTGGAAAAGAAAATTTATGCTTTGGGGTTTGGTATAATTCTTTGAAGTTCGAGAAAGACGAGCATACTCTGATATGCTACAACTCTTGGTACTACCATGTCACCTAAAAACTCCATTTTTGACAGATTTTGATTTCTCGAACTCATTTCTCGACTCTAATTCAGACTTGCATTTCAAAACTCAGTTACTTGCCCGCTTCTGTACCACGTTTCATATCCGCTTCATTGAAGAGTCATGACTCTAGATGCTTCTGCGGAAGAGTTATGCATCTCTTGTACGTCGGTAAATAGCAGTGCGCAAACCACACTATACAAGACCTTAACCAATGAAACATTAACCAACTTCGCCCATTGTACTTATGGATCTTGATTTACTTCTGATTTGATTTGGGATGTAATGCAAACAAAACACTTGGCTGTACAGAAATTATCTGAGATAAAGAGAGGTATTGGCATTCTGTCTCTTCTATTCGTCTTTTAGAACCTAATCTTGATAGTATTGATACTAGGAAATGGTTAGGCACCAAGGGTGGTATGGTTTCAGTCAAATCTGCTTATAATTATCTTTCTCACAGAAATACACATGTTCGTAAAGTTGGCTGGTATAAGATTTGGTATCTGCAGGTCATTCCTAGGGTTAAGAATTTTTTGTGGAAAACTTTATCTTTTGCTTATCCGTTGGAGATCATATTGGTAGATTTGTTCCTATAGATGTCACTTGTCCTCTTTGTAATTACAGTTGACTATCTGTTTACTTAATGTTCTTTTGCTGAAGCTATACGGAGAGGTCTTTCTATACGAAGACAGATCTTTCTATGATTGGTGTGTTTATTGGCTGTCTGACAATACTTTATAAGAATCAGATTGCATATATTTTGTGGTTATGGAAATATAGATGTAATGTAGTTTCCGAGCATGTTCAACCTAATCCTGTAGATCTTATTGGTTCCAACCCTAAAGAAGTGTCTACTCTGATGCTACCTGCTGTTACATTTCAAGTTTCTTCACATTCTTTGTCATGTTGTTGTTCCTATATTTCTTCTGTTACTTATTTTGTGATAGATAGTAATGCTTACTACGTTTTGTTTGATGCTGCTTTTCTTAAAAATAATCATAAATTTTTCTTATGGATGTCTAATTTAGGTGTTATCCCTGAATTTGCAGGAGGAACAAGATCGTATAACTCCTCCACAGGCAGACTCCCGAGCATGCGGAGAGTCGGTATAATTTTCCTTAATGATAATCTTAGTGTTATTACCTCTACGCAGAAGAGAATCATTTTGCTGTTGACTGGAGATCTTCTAACTTTTTGCTTGAAGCTCAGCATCTCAGTCACAATTTCGCTAGTTGTTCTTATACATATGTAAAACGGAAATGCAATGTATTAGCTGATAGGCTTTTATTTGCTAAGGTAGAGTGTCTCTTTCAGTTCTGTAGATATATGAGTCCAGTTAGAAAACAAGTTTGAATCAGTCGACTATGTTATATAAATCGTGGAAATAACCAGTCTGTTGAACCATATGTTTGCTAATTTAATAAAAAGTACTAAAATCAGTTAGACTTGTATCCAAATTCAATAATCTTCCCAAAACTGGAGACAGCCAAGAGCAATGCCAAGGTTCATGACTCGCTGCTATTGATTGAGCTAAAGAATTCCAGGCTGCACATAGAAATTGCCAATCAGCCAATTGCATCTTAGTATGTTGTACCTCCTAAAGCGTTTCTTCATGTTTCCATCTGACAACTCTAGATTTCTATCTGCCTATATAAGTATCGGAATCGAGAGAAACTAGGCTCTCGCCGTAATTCTCCACTTCACCCACAGGCGCTCGACGACGAATATATGTTTCTATTGGACTTTTTTTCTTCGGATCATACGGTACAAAAGCACTCCAAGTTTTCAGTAGAATTTTGCCATTCTTGAAAGACCACATCAGCCTCAGAAAGGAATCATCCTCAACTGGTGATCCTAGGGAAATGGTTTGGACTAACCTATGTTGTAAAAGGCGCTAGGCAAGGCGAGGCGCCAAGCCCAGCGCCTAGCGCCTAAGGCGCCCCAGGCGAGGGCCTTTTTTTTAGAAAAAAACTGAGTTAGGTATAATTTGGCGTCTGGGCGCCTTTTTTTCCCAGGCGCTCGCCTTTTACAACATAGGGACTAACCAATAAAGATCTTCACTAACATTCTTCCCGGATACTGTAACGTAACCAAAAACAAACTTATAGGGGATATTCTGAGTGTGTTTCCAGGAATTTGATCCCAGCGTGTAAAACATAGACAAAACTATATACATTGATCCCGTCAAGTTGACCACTTTCACCACCTTGTAGTCATCTGTCTCGTTTAATATTAACACCCACCCATCAATAAACTCTTGATACTCTCTGCAGTGGAAGACTTAAAATGGAGAGCATAAATTACACCGGTTCATCTAACAACTCTAATCAGGTAACACATCAACCCAACACCACAAGTTGACTGGTAAAAAGAAAGGAAACACATATGCTTCGGTGTCAAAATGCTGCTGCACATGATCACTTCACCATGATGATGACAATACCACTTCCCCACAACCACATGCGTCAATATCGAAGGACTGATGTCCGCTAACCACCTTTGGCTACAAGTGTGGGGTTATTACTATGTAGGGAGATTCCACACCTTATTAGCCTCGACCTAGAACACCACTTATCCCATGGCGAAATCCAGAGCAATTATGCCAACAAATAGTTATGTGACATTGCTCTTTCATGTTTACAACTCCACATTGATTGGCACCACTCAGGTGTACTGCATGCCAACTCAATTTTCTGTATTGGTTACAGTCAATATGCCCCCTTGAACCTTGAAAGCTCGTTCAAGCTTGCTTCATCTAAGTTAGGTGCACCAGTAAAAAAAAATTGGGTCGTCGCCTCATTCCCATTCCGATGCCTAGGCCATGGTAATCCGTGACACTAGGCCATGGTCTGTGTGTATGACGTTGAGGGCCATGAGCATGGCATCATCCTCCTTCCTTATATCGATTAAAGCCATGCGGCTGTTTGGTTTTCTCGGATGTCTCCGAAGAGACAAGCATATGGAGAAGCTCAGGATATGTAAAGACACTTCTGTTTTGCATAACCGGCATTGTGGGACTAAACCGGCCTAATCCCATCAGGCATAAATATCTTTCCGACTTCCTTTTCTGATCATGCAATTAAGAATTCCAAATAAGGAAAGATAATCCAAAAGAAAAAACTACAGTGTATGAGAAGATCGATGGTGAATTAGAATTTCAAAATATCCCTTAGGTGACCGGAAAGGCCCTTATGCTGGATGGGGTGTTAATTTGATCCCAGCGTGTAAACATAGACAAAACTTTGAGATGGAAAGACTAAGGGAACAATGGCGATATGTCTGGTGTAACTTTAATAGCTGATGTCTGCACGTTAAGATCCACCTGACTTACAAGACTACTACTACTACTGGCGAACATATTTTTGTTATGATTACAAGAATGAGGATTACAAGTTAGTTTATGGTGTAGATACTGCTACTACTTTTTCAGTGTATGTCTACACGTTAAGATCGAATTCATGGAAGAGCTTTCAAACTAAACCATATTACTTCGATTGCAAAGATAGTGTGTTTGTTAATGGAGCTCTTCATTGGATAGCTCAAAACCCCCAAAGTTATTGTTTCTTTTACTATTAGCAATGAGAGTTTCCAAGCTAGAAGAGCAGTAAATCTTGGTTGTTTTTGGATCAGAGATGTAGACAATTACGTCGAAAGCCTAGTTTCACTCAACAGCGGTGCTTATTTGGAGAGCACACCAAGAAGAAGCCTATGGAGAAAAAGGAGTATGCTCTATTAGTCCTTGTTATATCTGTCTTGTCGTTAAATACACAATAAGCATTACGCTCTCTCCAAAATACACCGATCCATCTTCAATTGGAATTCTATCTTGGTGTCATCAGCACCAATTTTCTATATACAAGTACGGGTTCTACTGTATTTAATAAGACCCCCCATCTTTAACTTACTTTTTGACTATGGTAAAAAAATGTCACCATTCACGCCAATTGCAAACGTGGCGCATTTTAGGCCTTTCACTTCTTTAGTGGTTCGCATTTATTCCAACGGCTTTCCGCTCCATGCCCTATAATGGGCGATCTAATCTAGCACCAAATTCTACTTCCACTCTGTCCAATAACAATCAACTAGTTAGACAGATCCGACATCACTGGATACCACCATCTGTTGACACGATAAAGATAAATTTTGATGCATCCTTTGTAGACAGTAATAGCTGCTCTGGATGGGGACTAATGGCTAGAAATTTTGCAGAAGAGTGCGATGGATTGCGAGGAGGTGCAGATCGTGTAGTAGACCCTGAGCAAGCTGAGGCGCAAACTTTGTTGAATGCAGTTTTATGGGAAAAGCGAGAAAGGGTGGACAAGGTTGCACTTGGAAGGAGATTGCCTGAATGTGATCAATGCAGTTAATGGTTCACAAACAGCAAGGAATTGGACATCACAAAACTTAATAAACGATGCAGTAGACATTCTAAATACTTTTCCAGTTTGGTTATGCACACATGTGCACAGGGATGCAAATCATTTGGCTGATAGTTTAGCCAAGTTTGCAAGATCCAAATCTATTTGCTTTCAGTTCTTTTTTAACCTCCAGTTCATTTTATCAAATTTTCCTAAAAAAAAAAAAAAATTCTAGCACCAAATTGATACGTGCTGGCCAATACCAAAAATTTCTCCCGGTTAGGGATCTGATGTATAAGCGCTCTTAACATTGGGATTGAGAGAGAGGTGGAGGAGTGCGTCCCCTGACTTATCTCTGTTGGGAGATTTACGCGGGATATACTGTCCGTATTTTTACGATTTCCACTGGCCAAGTCGACGGTGAAAGTAGTCAAATAAAGTATAGCATTTATTTGACTTGAGGCAATTTTAGTGTTAGCTAGAGGAAGTAAACAGCAAGTACTTTACATGTCTCTTCTTGACGATGCATTATCGTGGCATGTTCAAGTAAGCTAGGTACACCTTCTCCAAAATTTAAACCAAGAGATTAAATTACGAATGAATGCAAATTAAAGAGAGGGTGGAAATACTCTAAACTCGACGATAAGCAAAATGGACAATTAACAGAAAAAAATAATAATAATACCACATTAAGAAATTTTGGACTCTAAAATATCTAACATTATATTACACAATCAACCGAAATGGTTAATCTAATAAGAATAACATTCAGGAAATCAAGTGGGTTCAGCAGGGTGTTTGATTCACAAACGTCATGAATTGAAAAACTGTGTTTCCCGTGTAATTCGAAATTTGGTCGTCGAAGTATTTTTTTTAGTTTTCAACAGCATCTCAATTTATTTGATTTTTCCATGCACAAATTGTAAACATAAATCGTGAATCATATACACAAATCCCAGAAAGTAGCTATTATATATATTTTTATTCACAACTGATTTAGGAATGGGTTTAAAGAAATATCCAAAACGTGATGAATGAGAAATCATACTATTATGATTTACTATTGAGCATGAAGATATTAAAATAATAGAGAGTGTTTAAGTGGACCAACGAAACAACAATATTAAATGGACAATATCAAAAACATCATAGAAACCGTCTCGCTAAGAGGTGTAAAACGTGTCGGCCCGACACAGCCCGGCAAACGAAGTCGCGTGCTTCACGTGCCATGTGTCGTGTTGTGCTGTGCCAACGATTTAAACGTGATGTGTCGTGTTGTGCTTTACTAGTCAAAAGATAGGCACAGCACAACCCACGGGCACAACACACGAATAAACGTGTTGTGCCGTGCTGGCACACGTGCTATAAACAATTTGAAATCACGAGAAATGATTATCACGAGAATTTAAATAGACAACATATCATTTGAAATTATTTCAAGTAAAATTAACAAGTTTATTCAATAAAAAGAAATAGCCCATCAAATATAAAATTGGATTATTGTCATGTAAATTAATGTTCTAGTCAAATATAGGTGACAATATTATAACAACGATATTGAAATATATTTTCCAAATATTAAGGTATTAAAATTTCAAAAACTAGCTAGAATAGTGACTCTTTTGTGAAATATACAAAAAATGTGATGTATTATGCCTTGTTATATGGTGTATTTGTGCATGCTATGACGTGCTTTCTTAACGTGCTGTGATGGGCTGGGCCACGTGCTTATCCGTGTCGCGTGCTGTGTTGTGCTATTGTGCCAATTAGGCTAACCCAGCACAGCCCACGAAACTAACGTCTTTGAGCCATCTTTGGGCTTAATCACGTCTTGGGTTGGGCTCGGATTTTAGCGTGATGTCTTTGGGTGCGTGCTCGTGCTGGCACAACCCAATTTACACCTCTAGTCTCGCTCCCGCCTCTCAGATGTTAGCAAGGGGACCCATTTTTTGGGAGGCGGATCTAGTCCCATCCCATCCCATTCATTTATGAGTGTTGCATTTTTTTTGTGTTTTTTTTTTTTCTGAATAGTTATGCGTGAAGCCTTTTGAAGAAATCTTTGAAAATGCGGTGTACCAAAATACACTATCAACTTTTTCTTAGGAAACTTGTATCGACTAAACCCAAATACAATTCCGAGAGTTACGACTTAATGAATCTCAATAAGGAATTATATTAAGAGTTGATATCTCTTTCTCTCACAATCAATATGTAAACGGAAACAAGTCTGTGAATGTGATTATGCCGTGAGAGTTCTTGGAAGATACCAAAGATCAATATCCAAGATCAATCAAGCCGTATCGGTCGTATCCAATAATTACGACGGACATATCTACTTTGATTGATTTACGTACAACATGTGATATTTGAATTATAAAGATAAAAAACAAAAAAATAAATAACACATACACCAAAAAAATTGTTAAAGAGGAAACCGCAAGTGCAGAAAACCCCGATACCTTGTCCAGTGTGAACACCAAACTGTTAAGACGCCTCTGAGACTCTAGGCTACTATCAATACTTGACTGGAATGTAGTTGAGACCGAATCCATTGTCACAGTAATTCAGTTACAGTCGCGCTCCTTACGCCTCTTAAATCCTACAAGACTCTGAGCAATTGATTCCCTTAGTTGACATCCTTTACAACCCAAGTGTTGCTTCAACTCAATTGAAGACTTTAAACCAATATGCCTCCCACAGATAAGCATATATGTGATTTCCATTTTTATCGTAACATCAAGGTGAGATAGGAAATCGTTTGCAATAGACAAAGCCCAGCAAACCTCAAAATCCGATACTTACAGCTCTTAAAGAGCATCCTAGATTATTATTCACCTCATAAATAAAACCTACTCCGATTTCAAAAAAGAATTGTTATAAAAGAATATACTTGTGGAATCACAAAGTCTGAGACGAACAAACTTTGCGATTTCCATCTATCTTGCATGATCAGAATGAAAATCAACAATCAGTAGAAAGATCAGGATACACGAACTATCAAGATAAATATAGTCGGACCTGGCTTCAAACAAACCTAAGCGAAGTCTTTTTAATCGTTAAACCAAAAAAGTTTAAAGGATAATGTTATAGCATTGCTAGGTCGAACAATCAAGCGTTTCTATCTCAAGCTTGTTTGTCAAGTTTAGTTGCCAAAACTATAAGTCTTGATTTCTAGTCTACTTATAGCTATGTCTCGGACTATGATAGTAAGTGTAGTTGAGCTTTAGACTCCAAGGTGTTCATCGAAGGAAGACAAAAAACTACTCAAGGGAACTTGTGGAACTTCATCAACAAAAGGTATGTGGAGACTTGAACTCATCTATCACTCAAAAGTCTATCTACTCAATCTCCTATTTTGAGACAAAATTCGTATTACTATTGTTGATGGTGGTTTTTAGCTTATGGTTAAAATCGTAAAACCCTAGTGTTGATGGTGGTTTTTAAACAAAGGGTAAAATCGTAAAACCCCAAATAACCTAACGTCACCAGTGACACATTTATTAGGACATTTAATGCATGTAGTCAGTAATTAATAGGGGTATTTTTTCAAATTAGGGTTACAACGAACAAAACCCTAATTCCCCTCCGTGCCAATGGCAAATCATGCCAGCCACACCTAGCCTAAGCTATCCGCGCCATGCCAAACGCACTCTGCCTTGGCCCTAGCTATGCTAGCCACACCAAACGCGCCAAAGCATGCCAACCATGCTAGCCGCACCTCCGTGCCAATGGAAAATCATGCCGAGTCACACCAAACGCGCCAAAGCATGCCAACCATGCTAGCCGCACCTCCGTGCCAATGGAAAATCATGCAGACCACACCAAATGCGCCAAAGCATGCCAACCATGCTAGCCGCACCTCCGTGCCAATGCAAAATCATGCCAGCCACACCAAACGCGCCAAAGCATGCCAACCATGCTAGCCGCACCTCCGTGGCAATGGAAAATCATGCCAGCTACACCTAGCCCAAGCTAGCCGCGCCATGCCAAACGCACTCTGTCTTGGCCCTAGCTATGCTAGTCACACCAAACGCGCCAAAGCATGCCAACCATGCTAGCCGCACCTGTGTGCCAATGGCAAATCATGACAGCCACACCAAACGCTCCAAAGCATGTCAACCATGCTAGCCGCACCTCCGTGCCAATGGCAAATCATGCCAGCCACACCTAGCTCAAGCTAGCCGCGCCATGCTAAACACACTCTGCCTTGGCCCTAGCTACGTTGGTTACGCCACGCCAAGCCAAACACCCTTACCTTGGCCTTAGCCGCGCCATGCCAAAGTAGCGCCCGCACCTAGGCTTGCAAACCGTGCAACCTAGGCCAAATTAACCACGCATGCCATTGGCACATGCCAACACGCATCGGGTAGCTTTTCTCACCAGGGCGTGGCCCTAATGGCCGAGCATGCCATTGGCACATGCCAACATGCTCGCTGGTAGCTTTTCCCACCAGGGCGTGGCCCTAATGGCCGAGCATGCCATTGGCACATGCCAACACGCTCGACCGGTAGCTTTTCTCACCCCGGGGCACATGGCCTAATGGCCGAGCATGCCATTGGCACATGCCAACACGCATCGGGTAGCTTTTCTCACCCGGGCGTGGCCCTAATGGCCGAGCATGCCATTGGCACATGCCAACACGCTCGTTGGTAACTTTTCTCACCCCGGGCGTGGCCCTAATGGCCGAGCATGCCATTGTCACATGCCAACACGCTCGCTGGTAGCTTTTCTTACCAAGCCGTGGCCCTAATGTCCAAGCATGCCATTGGCACATGCCAACATGCATCGTTGGTAGCTTTTATTACCAGGCCGTGGCCCTAATGGCCGAGCATGCCATTGGCACATGCCAACACGCTCGCTGGTAGCTTTTCTTACCAAACCGTGGCCCTAATGGCCAAGCACGCCATTGGCACATGCCAACACGCGTCGCTGGTAGCTTTTCTTACCAAGCCGTGGTCCTAATGGCCACGCATGCCATTGGCACATGCCAACATGCATCGTGGTAGCTTTTCTTACCAGGCCATGATTCAAGTTGGCCACGCATGCCATTGGCACATGCCAAACACGCACGTTGGTAGACCAACTTGCAAGCCGGTGCAACCTAGGCCAACTTGGCCGTACGCCCATGGAACATGCCAAAACCCACGCTGGTAGCCTAACTTGCAAGCGTGCAACCTATCTCCAAGGAATTCCACATGCCATTGGCACATGCCACACACGCCACTAGCGACTCTATGTATTGCCACTTACACTCAACGTACAACCTACCACCAAGGCATTCCACACATACCATTGGCACATGCCACACACGCCACTAGCGGCTCTCACTTTGCCACTTGCGCTCGAGGTGCAACCCATGACAAATGCATTCCGTACATGCCATTGGCACATGCCACACGCGCCCCTAGCGGTGCCACTTGCACTCAAGGTGCAACCAACACTCGAGACATCAACAAAAGCGGGGATGCTTTCCGGGGTCTTGGTTTGGCGATCCGGCTTACGGCGTACACTATGCTCACATTAAGAAAGCGTGAATAGAAATAAAGCGGTCAAATAAATGAGGAAATAATGGTGAAAACGTTTTCACCCATAAACACCTTGCGGTTACCACCTCCTCCCATTATTTAACGCTTTACTCTCTTCCTTCATGAGGCCGAGTACGTTTCAATCTCGACTTGTATAAATAGGTCTTACCTATTTCCACCGGACAACAAGTCTCGGTCGGGAGAAAAATACAACACTCTCGAAAAGGCAACTTTGCAAGCTCTCCAAAAGCTTTCATCTCTTGCAAGCTTCCTAAGCTTTCACTTTACGATACAAGTCGAGACACTACTCTCCCGGAATTATTATGGTTTCAACACCTTTCTTTGCTTCCTTCCCCAAATCAACCCTTCTCCTCCACTTTGTGACCGAAGCAAATGCGGAGCGGCCATTTCTTGGTTTAGGCCGGACTTGTACATATTGATTTCTCGAATCTATAAAGTGCTCACGTGCGGCACATTTGTTTAGGGTTTAAACCGGTTTCTCACTCACCTCAGAATTTTACCAAAATCGGCGGAAACGATTTTTACCTATAAACAATTGGCGACCACGGCGGGAGGATTGATCTATCCGGGTACAATGTCGGTTATCGATCTCGTTCTTCGACACGGATGTCAAGATGGTAGGGGAAGGCGACTCAATCCGAATCAACTTCCAGACAACCCGGTTACCGTTGTAAAAAACTACACCGGCCAGGGGGACTCGGCCGAAGATGCTACCCATGGCCCAGGGACTTCTTTGGCGATGCTGCCAGCAAAGCCTCCTTTTACATGGAGAGGCGCGTTCGCAAAAATCTATGAAGTGAGTAAATTTAGACTGGGCAAGATATACGATTTTAGGTTCTTAATAAAACCTGTCATACTACTGCGTCTTGTGCCTATTGCTAGCACACACTTTCATAAAAGCAATATTCCTTTCACAAAACATAATCAGAGTTATATTATCAAAGCCATTCATCCCGAAATAATCCAATATCCTCAAAAGCTACCCATTTGTCTATCATAACCGGTTGAACTTTGAACCCGGACATCCGTTATGTTTTTCAAAAAAAAAATAAGAACAACCTAAATGAAAGTTTAACGAGAGAAACATTCAAGGAAAATCATCCAGCAGTGCTCTTCTTAGAGAAAGTCAAATTTGCATCTTCAAGAGCCGCTCTCTTCATAATCAACATCTTGGAAAGCTTTTGAGTTCTACCTCTGTCGTGCAATATCCTCTGCGAGAAAGGTTTTCGATTGCTTGCATCTTTAAACTTACGGATCTCGGCAAGTACTTGACAAACCACGAAGCGTTGAACTCCTTTTATACACACACGTCGCGATAGTGCTCCCGGTTGGCAATAACGTCTTGAAAACGGTGTGGCCAGTCACCTCACGCATGTCCTCGATGGAAGATAAAACCTCTTTTACACGCTTAACCAGCGCAAATCGACTAGTGATCTTCTTGGTTGTGGCCGTATGTCCATACTTCTACGGATTCTGGTGTACAACGCCTCATACTTAGCCGACCGGCCAAACCGCCAACCAGACACATGACTGGATAAGGAACCAAGTACGGGGATCGAAAATGGCACACCTGCAAGCTGGCCTCACGACTCGCAAAGGGTCTTTTTCCATGTCTACTACAACAACCGTCGGGAATCATCCACCATTTGAACCATATCTGTGCTGATGATACTGATGACGAGGACATGCCACAGTGCTTCAAGTGTAAAGTTTTTGGTCATTTTGCCAATGAGTGTCAAAATTGTAGAAAATACACTGGGAATAAAGGTCTTGCTGCAACTCTTGATGAAATGTCTGATCATTACGATTCAAATGAAGATGAAAAATCAAGTGCCGCGCTCCTTGCTGATGATATTAATTTTGATAATTGTAGTAATACTCATATCAAACTTGATATTTTTCCTGGAGAAACTTCTTCAACTATTTTAGAGGATAAAATGGATCTTTCTCTATCTACTAGAGATTCTACTGTTTCAAGTACCACAATTTGTCTAGCAGCTCACTCCGCTATGGTGTCTGAATCATCCTCCACCGTGACGTGTTCTTACTGTACTCTTAAAAGTCATGGACTCTCTAATTTTTTTCAAATACAAGCATAAAGTAAGATATGTCAACAAACTTCAACGGAGAGAAAATAGTTTAGCAAACAAGCTTAAACTTGTTCAAAAGCCGACTGAGGTATGTAAAAATATTTCCTCTCCTAAAAAGTTAATTTCTAAAGAAAAAATTAGACCTCTCCGAAAAAGAACAGGGTCTAAGCATTCTGTTGAAGAAGTAGTTGGGAAATCTTTCCAAAAAATACACGGGGGACAAATCATTGTTCACCCCAACACAACATAAGTGTGTTGGACGTGAATATTGTCTCAAGTGCCTGATTTCAAAGAGACAGTATTGAAGCACATTCAGGTTTTAAAAAGAAAAAAAAAATCCTTTGTCTTTTTCTTTGTTTTTTTTTTTTTCTGTTTTGTTTTTGTTTGGGTTCAATAAAAATTGGCTGATCCTTTCATATCACAAATTGATATTGAAATGGTCTTTCCTCTTTTGTTAAAAAAAAAAAGGATTAAAATCGACAATTTTACCTTCTTTAGGGCTGAGAATTGAGCGTACGTGAATCCTTAATATAAAGGTTATGTAACCCTAAATTCTGTTTTTTTCCTTCTCTTAAAACTCTGTTCATCACAAGTTTGCTTGTAGAGCTTGTTCAGTGAATTTCTTTCACAAACCCATATTGTTATGGAGACTCCAAGTATCATGACTTCTGGTAGAAAAGATTTTAATATGATTGTTAAGCCGTTAATCATGAAGGAAAAAGATAAATCTCATTTACCCTCAAATTTGAAAAGAAAAATGAGGAATGTGAGAAAACCAAGGGTTGTTCCTTCAATCTTCAGAAGTTTTCTGGTGTTCTTGAAGAGTTGAAGGAGATAAGAAAGGAGATACAAAAAATAAAGGCTTTTGTGTTTAGGACTCTTGAAATTGAAGGCCACAGTTCGGCATCGATCGAGAAGGTTCGTTGAAATTGACTATCTTCATGAACCTTATGTTCCAATTTTTGTTGACGACAAGGAGTTCGGGGGACGATAAAGAATTTTTCAAAGGTCTTAATGTCTAGGAAACTTCTTATGAGAATTTTATTCTTGTGTTTTAAGAAGGATAACTCGGGTTTGGAATAGCCGTTATTGTGAGTACACATAGTTATTTCCAACAATTTTCATTTTGCAATGTTTTTAGATTTATTTAAATTCTAAAGTTTATTTAGAAGATGATTTTTGCAGTATTAATATTTATGGTTTTATATATTTCAACTTGTTATGGGACAAGTATGTTTGTGTCCGTGAACTATGATTGTCCCATTCTTGCTCAAAAGTTAAGTCTATATATCATATATCATTATGCAAATATTGATAAAAGAAAGAATGAACTTTTGACAACAAAAGTTAAGCCTATTGTTTCATTATGCAAATATTGATGGAAGATAGAATGAACTTTTGATTACAAATATTAAGTATATTATATGTATCAATGCAAATATTGATGAAAAATAGAATGAATCTTTGAATATTCCGCAGTATTGGTCTTTCCCTGATCCACATCTTTGTGTAAATATTGTGCGGCTCCATAAGTTCTCTTATGTGAGCATTTCCGATTAAATTAATCATGGGTTCTCTTGTGGTTAATTTAATTGAGTACTTTGGATTACAATTTCATGCTTACGTGTTGATTGTTAATGTCCAAAGAAATCCTATTTTTCTTGTGAAAGTAAGGTCGCTCTTGTTGTTCTTTCGGGAATGACATTTTATGGGGTAGAGTTCTTAATTGAAATTGTGCTTAATTGCCAAATCTTTGTGGGGAGTGCGGCTGTGGAATTTTATAGGATTTATCTTGTATCTTTATAAACTCCTTGATGAATGCATTTAGCTTCAGCTATACGATTGCATCTAAACAAAGTTGATATATGATTCTCTTTTTTGGTCATGAAGTATTTCTATGGAAATTTCATTAGGATCACACTAGTTTTCGTACCTTTGCCAATTTATACTGACAAAAAGGGGTAGAATTAATATGTAGTTCACACTACAAATACATATGGTTTGCGGATCATTATGTAAGGGGGAGTGGTTTTCATGTGAGATGAAGTATTGACTAAGGGGGAGTGATACATATCACCATAGTATTGTTGTCCAAGTTGTGATACAATTGAACTTTGATGTTGTGTAATAATACTATGACACTGTATAATAATGATTGAGAGCAACTATTTTCTCATTGTTATAGCTACGGATCTTCAACAATGATGATGCTGAACTGAAAATCTATAAAATCATTGGAGTACTTAGAAGTGACAAAGATTTCGAGTAATGTTGAAGAACCAAGGAGATCAAGCATTTGGATAAGAAGCTACAAAGTTTATTTATTTTTTTAATCCATATGTATTGATAGTTTTGTCATGAAAATTGAAAAAGGGGAGATTGTTAGAGCATGGCTCGGTCGAACTCGCAAGCGTTGCTATCTCAGGCTTGTTTGTCAAGTTTAGTTGCCAAAACTATGTGTCTTGATTTCTAATCTACTTATAGCTATGTCTCGGACTTCTCACTTTGAAAACAATTTTTTTTTTGTTAACATTCGGAAGTGATGAAGACCATGCCGGTAGTGATGAAGATCATGCCGGAAATGATGAAGACCATGCCGGAAGTGATGAATAACATGCCGGAAGTGATGAAGACATGCCGGAAGTGATGAAGACCATGCCGATATGGATGAAGACCATGCCGGAAGTGATGGAGATCATGCCGGTAGTGATGAATACCATGTCGGAAATAAATTTTTTTACATCGCCGGAAGTGATGAAGACCATGCTGCAAAATGGTGCCGGCAATGCTTGGTAACTAACATTCAATGCCGTAACTAAGTGCCGGCATGCTCGATAGAATTCTATCAATGCCGGTAGTCAAGTGGAAAAAAATTCAATTTTCTGGATACTTTACATCATGTGCCGGCAAAGAAATTCAAGCAACATACCATGCCGGTAGCAGTACCGCCATGCTCGAGAATTAGCCGATTGTCCGGCGTGGGTGAATTTGAAAACTCGAAAAAAATTAAAATGGAAAAAATTCTACACACAGTAGGGAGAAACACCCCTGGATAGTGGTAGGTAAAAAACAACTTTTGTACCTGTATAGTTTTTTGGTTGAATACTATACCGGCTTGATTTTTGGTTGAATACAAAAATCAGATTACAAAGAAACTAAAACAGAACAGCAGCAGAGAAAAGGTGATTACAGTAACATACATTGTTCGAATCTGGGATTAACCTAATTCGAATCTGAGATAACTAATTCAAACACACAAAAATCACAAAAAATACTTAAAAAATCGAACGGAAACTGAATTGAACAATGTAAATCATCATAAAACTGAAATCATAAAAAAAAAAAGATAACAATGTACATCATCGACAATTATTCTGATATAAATTGGATCAGAATAAACCTAATTATTCATCAAGATTTCAAGAACAACAACAGAGGAGAATGATTAAAAAGATAAATACCTTGGTTAGAAGCTCACATGAACCTAATTCAAAGCTCAGATGAACCTAATTCGAAGCTGAGATGAACCTAATTGAAAGACACTACCAGAAACTGAGATGAACCAAAACGCGGCCCCGCGGAGAAAAGCGAGAGACGGATCTCGAGAAGAGGAAAGAAAGCTGGCGATTTCGAATTTGATTTGATCGTGATATACAGTTGCAGAAGGGTATGTTTGGTATATTGGAAAGTATGTCAACCGCACGTGGTGGACTAGGGAATAAAGTTGTGGTCCAAAAACATGTTTTTGTACCAGCGGATAATTTTGTTCTGGGGGTGGACTACACATTAACCGGTCCTAGGTTTTTTGGACTAAACTGTAATTCCTGGATTTCAAAATGGGGGATAAGCTCGGTGCCGGCATGGACGTGGTATGAATACCATGCCGGTATGGCTACTTCCGGCATTATATTCATACCACGTCCATGCCGGCACCGAGCTTTTTCAGCTGCAAAAATGGTGAATTCAAAGAAAAAAAATCAAATTTTCAACCTCTTAACATCAATTCTCTCTTTACAATCATCTTCCATTTTCACCAAAAAAAAGTTCCCCCTCAAATACTTTTTCCCTCCTTGTACTCTCACCTCACTCACCCAAATACAAATAAAAATACACACTAATCATTCATCAAATAATCTTTTGAATTTACTAATTATAAGTAAGCACTAAACATGATTAGTGAGGGGTAGATTAGGTATTAGGTAAAATACTTAGATAAGAGGTGGCCCTGATTTGATATTTAAATCATGTTTTTTGTCATTTTCCTCTATCCCCAATTAGTTTTAGTATCCCCCAATTGCGCGTTCTTTATATTCATTCCACATCGCCCACAAAAATTACACATAATTATTATATATAGCCCAAAATTATAAGATAGTCATAAAATTCCTAAATCAACAACAAAAAATAAGATGTTAATTTTCTAATTCTTACAAGTAAATTTATATAAGATATCCCTAAATCAACAACAAAAAATAGAGTGTGACTTTGTGCACCCGCGGGTGCACATTCCTCCCCTTTGTATTGGTTGGGTTTAACGGGTCTAGTGGGATTTTATAAATATTTTTTCATTCACTATTTTTTTTTTAATTTTAATTACAAAAAAGAAAAATAACACAGGTTTCCATAACTATGTTTTATGATTCTGCATCTCTTTCTTCTCCCTTCATCTTCTGGCAACAAAGTATGATCATGATTATGTTTTTTTTCTCCATCCTTATTTATTTTCATTGAATATGACTGTGATACATTAACTCAAACAGATATCTTATCCTTCTTCGATCCGTGATGTATTTCCTTCTCCGATATATTTTGTTTTTTGGTCTCTAATCTTACTGAATTTACTTTACTTTTTTTTGTTCAAATAAACAAATAGATCAAAGAACTTGATCACTAAACTTCATGTCTTTAAGAACCCATGAATCATCAACATTCAATAGAAACCAGAATTGGGTCTCTATGTTTTTCTCATAGAGACCAAATGGATTCCATTCCAGACAAATGAATCGGGTTCGTGTCATTCAAAAATCAATGATATTCATAGTGTGAAGAAATATTCGACGGGCAAGACATATTCAATCGAACTTGGTTGTTAGTAGATCTCTACTTGATGGATACATGCGCCTCTGTTAATGGGAAAATTTTTAATCATGTAAAATTACTGCTTATGCTCTTGCAGGTGCTTGAATTAACTAAGGAAAGAGAAGGGATGACGAAGAGATCGAAAACCAAACATACACAGAGGGAATCATGATTCATGAGAGAGAAGGAAATTAGTTTTAATATCAAAAGAAAAATATAAAAAAAATAAGATAAAAATTATATATGCCGCCAATAAAAACCCCAATAAAGATGGGAGGAATGTGCACCTCGGTTAAACCGGGGTGCACAAATTCGGACTCACAAAGAATAAGATGTTAATTTTCTAATTCTTCCAAGTAAATTTATATAAGATATTTGATATGATTAATTTTTGAAGAATAATAAATATCCTCATTAGATTTAATGTAATCATGATTGAGAAAAGATAAACAACATATCCTAGAATTTTTTTTAATAGATTATGAATATAGATTTTTAGAAAAATGATCATAGAGAAAGAATCAAAACCTTAGTTAAATCCATTACAACTGATGTTGTTGTGGAGTTTTTTAATGAAAAAATTAGAATATGTGCCTTATAAATAATAATATAATCATCATTAATAAGAGTTTTTTTTTTTAGAGAAAATTAATAATTAAGGTTTATTTAGTTTTGGGGGAATATTAAAAATTAGGGTTTATAATTAATCAATTATGAGAAAACTAAAACAAAAATTGCAATTAATTTGATGTATATTAAAAAAAAAATAGAGTTTATTTTGATTTTGATTTTGTTTAAGGATAAGAAATATCCCCCCTCTTTAATGCCAGTAGGGAAAGTCCGAAATTGTTAACCATTTTTCGTTGGGGAGACCTCGTGGAAATCCAAAGTATTGGGTCAATCTTTATAGAAGGACAACGATTCAATCAACCAAAATTGAAGGACAGAATCGGTTGTCCGTTCACATTTCTTAAGTTTCATAATTTACTTCCAATTTTACCCCTTAACTATAGTTAATAAGTCAACTGTGGTTACTTCTTAAATCATTTAGTTAATAATTTTGGGATAGTTTCGGTTTCGTATTCTTAAACCACAGTTAATAGTTTCGGTTTCGTATTCTTGGGAAACCAAAATTATACCCTCATACAAACTCAATTCTTCATGAGAAAAGATATAATGGCAAAATGTGCTCAACTAGCTCAATTCGATGAAGAGCTTTACAAAGTCACAGGTGAGGAGATGATGATAAGTATCGATTGCCACGGTTTGAACAACCATTGTGTGCATATCATCTAGATGATTGGACCCATCCTACACAACTGCCACTAAGATATGCAGGATACTCTACTTGTTTCCGCAAAGAAGCTGGTTCACATGGTCGAGATACTTTAGGTATTTTCCGGGTTCATCAATTTGAGAAGGTAGAACAGTTCTGCATTACCTCTCAAAATGCTACCGACTCTTGGGAAATACATGAGGAAATGATTACAAACTCTTAAGGACTTCTATAAGGAGATAAACTTTCCTGTCAAGTTGTTTCCGTTGTTTCGGGTGCTTTTAATGATGCAGCTGTCAAGAAGTACGATCTGGAAGCACATTTTCCTGCCTCAAATGCATACAGAGAGCTAGTTTCTTGCTCAAACTGTACTGACTTCCATTAATGTATTAAGACCTAGTAGTAGAAGCCTAATCATCATTCAAACATCCACAAATCATTCCATCCGTCCAATTCAATCATCCTCAGTTCTCATAGCAAACAAAACCCAGACCTTTCATCATTTTGGATTCAGAATCCAATAACAAATAAACCATTAAATCCCCAAACGCAACTCTTAAAACCTATCATTTTGACTCCACAGAATTCCCTAGGAAAAAAACAAAAATTGTCAAGAATAGAAATGGAAAAAAAGGATGAAGCGGAGTCGTTGAAAGTAGGTAGCAGTAGTCGGGGATGTTGATTTTGTGTGGATTTGGGTATTGGGTTCAAGCTTCAAGGATTTAGATGTATCCGATGGTTAGGACTAAATTTGATACGGCAAATACACCAACCTAAACACATTTGATGTAAAACAGTACTACATATCAATTAAACAAAATGTTTTTCAAATTCCAAAGTTTGGTATATGTTGTAAGTTATAACTGGAATTCAACCTGATTAAATCTATACAACCGTGTGAATCACTTACCCAATATAATTTATATGCCCAAGGACAAGATGACCCAACTTATTTTATACTACTATTTAGCGTGGATCTCAATTTATTTTATAGGACCGTGTTCTTATAATGGTAAGGTCCTGCAGAAGCATTAGAACCAGGAAAAGAACGACAATTCATAAATGACAAGCTAGGGTCTGCAAGCATTAGAGATCTGTGAATGTCGACCAAGGGTACCCCATTAGATAACCGCATGGTGGGGGCGATGACGAAAAATACATGATTAAAGACCAACAACACTATTGCGTTCATTAATCTCTTTGACAAAATGATTATCAAGGGAGAACACCAGGGCAATACCGGGACGTTTTAACCATCTTTCATCCAATCCATGACACAGGTTAATGAGATCTTAACCACGCAGCAATCTAACATAACCTGTTTCGAAAAACAAAAACAACAAAAAAACCTGTATGTCATGTGTGGAGCATCTAATTCCAACGGCTAAAAAGTTATTGTAGCCTTGACCCATGTTATACGTAGGTAATTAATAAAATTAATATTTGGAGCCAGCAAAGTGTATTTGGCAAAACGTTCACCTCTGCTACGTATTAATGTCAGAGTAAAAGTAACCTTGTAATGTCTTACTTGGATTTTGTTAGAAGCTAATAACAGAAGCAACTGCTCCCCAGCCATGCAATCGTCGGGGCCAGCCAATGAGACACTTAACCCATTTGTTCTAGCTGCGTAGTCCACACAACTATTGATAGCGAAGGAACCCGTTAGAGATAATATTTCGAAACTGCCCTGCATAAACAAAAATAACCAGACCATTTTAAAATGAGATGGAAATTCACAAAAGCTGTTTCAAAACCATGAAAAGCTAAAAGGGTTAGCCAACAACATAAAAAAGAAGAATCATACTATAACGGTTTGGCATGCACACCCTAACTTATTGGTTCTGTTGCTCTTTCCTATCCCCTCCGGAGAAAAAAAAATGCCATGTTTCGCTTGCCACCTGGCTGTCTCGATTTTAAGGTGACTATCCCGTATGCTTCAAGGTGTACCTTCCCATGTGCGTTTTCTTCCATTTGCTCATACTTCCAAACTGTAGTTGCACTTCCTACTAGTCTTTTCGTCTTCTATGAAGCGAAAGAATCCCATGTAAACAGGGGTCATTTCGAATTGTAAGGCTTCAAAGTGCAGGTAGATGTGCTGACTGAAACAGTTGAATACCTGAAGTGAAAAACAGAAAAAGAAATAAGGGAAATTTAATAACTTTAGTAAGAGAGAACAAATGATTTCTTCTCGAAAAATTTGAACATCTACTGTTGATTTATATAGTGACTGGTTGACCATTTGTAGTATTAAACCACGTCACCATCATGAAGTGAAATAACAAAGCGATAACAACTCTTTTCGCGAATACCAACAGTTTGACACTTGGTAATGGTTTTTATACCAGAATGTTTAAACTAACTTATCACTGAAGGGCCACTAAAGAAAATGATGGTTTATCAGAGATTCTTGTAACATGAATGGGTTATTAGAGTTTATTACTCAGAGATTCTTCTACATTGCAAGGCGAGAGAAAAAAAAGAGTTGTACAATAATCACACTTACCATCAACACAAGGGATTTAGCTACCTTCTCCAAAGCTGAACACCTGCTCCTGTCTGCAGGTGGGACAACGATTATTTACCCTTGTTTTACATTGTTTTACAAGTCGCACACAGCATGTGCCCATTGTGGCACTACAAAAATGCCCTTATTCGTTAGAAAGTATCGAAAGGCACTTTTTTGTTTTCGCAGAACAATGCATTATTTGCAATTTCAGACATAGCTCAAAAAAAAAAAAGAAAATATAACACCACCATACTAAGTTGAAAACATCACACCACTTCCAATTGCTTATTACAACCATTTAGGTTTTGAGTGTAATTTATAACACAACGGGAGCCTAATTATACATTTTGAGTACTCATTAATCAAAACTATCAATGAAAAAAAAAAGACCTTGTCACATTTCACCAAACAACTTCTCGAGCTAGTTCAATTGCTCCACAAACTACAATTAACATACCCATTGTCCATCGATCAAAGAATTCCAAGAGTCATGTTTGCATCCTCCATAATATCAAACATATTTCAAACTAAAACTATATTAAATTATTTAGTAAATACAAGCTATAGAATTACGACCCGTAACGAGTCTTTTGTACCCGACATTGAAGAAAATCTACGGTTTCCGATTGCTTGATGATGCACCGTTCTTACTAAAATTTCTTCAATTTGACCGTGTTTCATGGTTAAAATTAGTGATTCCTTTACTTATAAACGTGGGTTTTGAATTCAAGCCTAAGTATGATTGTCTCAATTAACTGAAATATTGGAAGATGATGACTTTGGTAGTGAAGAAAAAATTAGGTTTTACTCCCTAGAGTCCGCGCCGTGAGGTGGGACTCTCATTTTCAGTGATTTTCAGCGAAGAAGAAACGAAAATGAAGGAACGAGTAGCCAGGACAGGTTAAGTTAACCACCTAAGGGACTACAAAGTCATTTCCAACCGATTTTAAAAGAAACAGGAGAACCCATTTAACTCTGTCCGTCAAACTATGTTTGACTGAAACATGTCCTCCTGTGATGCTTGACCCAATCCGTTGGATTTCCATGAGGATTTCTCTTTTTCGTTCACGTCTCTGATTTGAACGCCCGCACATTTAATCCCAACCGTCAAACCCAATCTCCCCCTTTTAATCTCACCTGTTAAAGAATCTATCTCTTTCCTCTCCTCTCGGATATGAGAAACAGCAGCAGCAGTAATGAATATCAGACTCCCCAAAATTTTCCTCTCCTCTCCGATATGAGAAACATGAATTCAAATCTAGGGTTCGTTTGGAGAACAATTCGATTGAAAAATCGGGACTAAACACATTTAAAAGTAAAGGAAAAATATCCAATTAAAAATCTAATAAACCCCCTTGGTCAAACACTCCAATTAAAAAAGATCTCAATTGAGACATGTCGTTTTTCTCTTGTGAATATCTACATCGTCATGCATTTCTTTATGGTGCACTAGCTTGGAATAATCACTATAAATTCGCCAAGTATCATGAAGATCAACTGATTTAGCATACACGTGTCTATGTTGCTCGAAGCAACCACGTGTGGGTGTGGCTCTTCATTGTCTTCAATTTTCCGTACAAAAGCTATTTTGGCAATCGTTAACGTCCTAGAAGATAATAATATGAATTCTCAAGTAAAACGATCAACAAATTGAGATACTTGAATGTTAGATTTTCGTAGCTTCAAGAAGTTTTGGTTCGTGGCTATTCACTATCAAAAAGATCAACCAAGTTTGAACAATCTTGGTAATCCTAGGTAACTTCGTAATCCCTATTCATAACACAAAATTGGTCAAAAAGACCAAAATCAACAATTCCTTGGTGAAAAGACACTTAGGTTTTAATCTTGTTTAAATAGCCAAAAATTAAAAAGATCTTGTTTAAATGGACAAAAATTTAAAAATAGGCGAGGATGTAACCGGTTTCATCCCCCATTTTCAAATATTTTTTCTTATTTTTATTTTACACGGGATGCATCCGAGTTTCATCCTTGCTATTTTTTAAGTATAAGCCAGGATGAATCGTTTCATCCTTGCTTTTTTTTTTGGCTATTTCACCAGTAATTTTTTTTACTTGTCCATTTAAACCGTGTTTTAAATTTTTTTGGACAAATGACCCATTTTCTCTATTCATAATCTTGGGAAAACACAAATATCAGTCAGTATATCACCAATTTTATGAGTTTTGGTAGATAGAAGTACGTCAACGTCAAAATAGCCCTTCAATCAATTTGAGAAATAGCCGACCATAATTGGAACTCTCAACTCAATCATGAAGTACTATTGAGTGATATATTATTAATAATTAAGTTCTAGATGATTTTTTTATTTACTTTGGTTAATTTGCCGCGGTGCTATTCAACTCTTTCCTTTCCACCTTATATTCACCTCACTCTAATCTAAACCCTGATGAACCCCATCAAATCTGAATGTGAATTTAGACCTCGATGTATAGTTTAGAGTCTAAACTTTAGACTGCAGGGAAGATGCGAATTCAGACCCAGATGTATAGTTTAGACTACCGGGAAGTGAATAAGGAGATAGAAAAGACGGAGTTGAATAGCATTTTCGGTTAATTTGAAGGGTTGGACTCTGAAGTCCCAAAATGCAAAATACATTATCAAAAAGACCGTTGTTTGCCGACGTGCAACGCACGTGCACTTTACTTGTGAAGTTTAATTATTAATAAAAAATTAAGATTTATTTGATTTTTCATTTTAACTTAAACTTTCTGGGTTATGATTAATAAATGTGTGGGCTATATTTAACAGAAACCTTTAATTTTCCGACAAATCATCAATTTTCAATTTATTTCTAGCCAAGTCGTGAACATGCTTCAAAAATAAAATAAATCAACTATCGTTAATGGAATGGGAAAATTAGGGGGAGACCCAAAAAAATAATATTCTCATTGTCAGGCCCACAATTAATTTTTGGTACCATGACACCCATAATTATATGAAATTATTATATAAATCAATACATAACTCGTTATGCATACTATCTTTTCAGGCATAACCCGTTATGCAGCCTAATTTTTCAGGGGTATAATTGGAAGCGCAACTTAGACATAACATATCTAAAAATCCGCGCCTTAGAATTTTACAAATTTTATATCGTTGGAAATCTTTTTAAAAGAGATACGCAACGAGTACAAACAAGAATATCAAATTTTTGTTTTTCACGAAAAAATCGGAGGTGATCCTCATTTTAGGGAAATTTTTCGAAAACTTGATACATAACCATTATGCAGTCAGCAAAAACGATGCTTAATACATTCTGCAGATGCCTAACGAATTATGCAACCATTTTCTCCACTGCATAACACATTATGCATTTGGATAACAAAATTATGCATCTATGACTAGTTATATTACCATTTTTTTGGTTGATTTTAGCGCGTACATATAAAAAATTGATGCATAATGCAGTATGCATCAATATTTACGGATGCATATCAGGTTATGCATCTATTTTCTCGATGCATAAAAGATTATGCTACAATTTTCTCAATGCATAATGCATTATGCAGTCATATTTTCGGATGCGTAACAGGTTATGCAACAAATTTTATAGATGCATAATAGGTTATACATCAATTTTCACGACTGCATAACATGTTATGCAGTTATTATTCTAGGTGTATGAAAAAAAATTTAATTGTTGTCATTGCACAAAATTCATTGCACTGTCATCCATAAAGGAAAACATATGGGTTATAAGTAATCGCAACAAACACCACTTTGTATCTTTGTGTTCGATTTATCATGTACTAGTGGATGGCATCGCTTACCATCGTTCTAGGTTGGTTATTTCGATTATGTTCGGTCAAGTAGAACTTGGCTTAGGCGCTTGGTAGAGTGACAAAAGCTTGCGGCGAAGCTAGTTCAGGCTCTTTTACAAGAACACAGTGTGCGATCTGTTGATGCTTCAAGATGAAACCTCTTTTGATTTCTAAAACCTTCCAATCTCCTTCCTGCACACAATTCACATTCAACACAATCCCATACATTTATTCAAGACTCTATATAAGAAGTCCGAATCACTTGATCCATTCATTCCCGAAATCTACAACAGTGGCTTGTTTTCACTGAAAGCTTGTGTTGTTAAAGTGGCTTCTCCTGGGCAGCAATAAGGAATTCAAAACAAAACCAAACTCCCCAAAATCGAGTACCCAGTTTTCATTTCCTTCTACATATTGGAAATCCATGTCCTGATCTCCTCCATTCAATCACTGTGAATCATTGGCGAAAACTCATCCTTGCTCTATTTTCTCGCCAAAACAACTCCAAATGTACTGTACTAGTAGCGATTCTTTGTTGGGAAAAATATCGTTTGGTCCTTTTTTAGGTGGGCCCATGTCTGTTTAGTCCTTTGGTCAAACGCATATAACTGTTTGGTCCATAATTATTTAAAAATATTAAATGACAAAAATACCCTTAGTGTTAATTTTTTTATATATTCTTATGTGATTCATTCAAATGAAGTCCATACAAAAATAAAAAAAAAAAACAGAAATGAAGTCATATAAAAAACCTAAAAAAGCAGAACTTCATTCCGGGAATGAAGTCCATACAAAACCTAAAAAAAGCAGACTTCATTCCCGGGAATGAAGTCCATAAAAATCCTAAAAAAGCAGACTTCATTCCGGAATGAAGTCCATACAAAAACCTAAAAAAAGCAGACTTCATTCCGGAATGAAGTCCATACAAAAACCTAAAAAAAAAGCAGACTTCATTCCAGAATGAAGTCCATACAAAAACCTAAAAAAAAGCAGGACTTCATTCCGGGAATGAAGTCCATACAAAAACCTAAAAAGACTTCATTCGGGAATGAAGTCCATACAAAAACCTAAAAAAGCAGACTTCATTCCGGAATGAAGTCCATACAAAAACCGACTTCATTCCCGGGAATGAAGTCCATACAAAACAATGATAGGTAAAAAAGCAGACTTCATTCCGGGAATGAAGTCCATACAAAAAAAAAAAGCCGACTTCATTCCGGGAATGAAGTCCATACAAAACAATGATGAGTGAACTCATCTTCATCTTCGTCTTCATCTTCAAAATAAGAAGAGCGGTAGTTCATTTGTTCGATGAAACTTCATCTCCATCTTCAAAACAAAAAAAGTATTTTTATCTTCTTCGTCTTTATCTTCTTCATCTTTTTCTTTTTTTTTCTTCTTCGTCTTTTTATTATTCGTCCTTTTCTTCTTCTTACATCAAAAAAATCCTAAAACTCATCTTCTTCAACAACGGCAATGAGATGAGTATGATGTAAATCGTTTTCATCATATACAACCACAAAGACAACAAATAAACATGATTTTCACGTTCGAATCACCATTGTTACAATAGCGGCGGAAGAAAAAGAAAGAAAAGAAAGTGGAGACGCCATTGTTAGCATCTAGCGGGAAGAAAAAACCAAGAAAAAGAGAGAATTCTAGATCTGAAAATAGAGAGAAAAGTAAATCGATAATGATTTATTCTCTCCTACTTTTGACTATATATATAGTCCTTATCCAAAAGGGTATTTACGCCACTCTGGGGGTGACATTTACATCATCCATGACATCAAAGGACCAAATGATAATTTTTAGGACCAAATGATAATTTATATTACCAAATAGGACCAAACAGACAATTGACTGGGTCAAATGGACTAGACTGATACATATATTTTATTTTTAGGACTATATGGTATTTCCTACTTCTTTGTTCTCCATCTTCATCCACATAGGGTAACCCAAATTAGGCTAAAACCACCATGTTTCTGTTTTTCAGAGAAAATCCTTAAATGGGTTTGTAAAACAAGGTTTGATAATCATAGATATACAGCTAAAACTTGTTTTCATTGTAGAAATTTCGGATTTTTATGAAATCAGATCGGATTTCGAGATGGAGGAGAAAAAGAGAAGAAGAAGAAAGAAGAAGAGTACAATTTCAATAATTTTGGGTCGAGGAATAATTTTTTCCTAAAAATTGGGTGCGCGCCTTTAGATTTCTGGGCGTGGGTTTCACAGTGGGAGAAATTGGAAAAATGGGTCTCCATGTAGTTTTCACTAATAGAAAGGGGAAATCGGACCAATTTATACACAAAGAAGAAATATCTGTTTCCTTGATTCACTGGGCCTGGGTACCATATTACGAGAGTAGCCGGAGAAATGAAAAGCCACCAAAGGAAGAGAAAAGCTAACCTAAATTGGAGCTTGGTTATGTGTCTTTTTTTTTTCTTTTTAAAATTTATTAATATTATTACATAATTAACGAATAATTGGAAGCCTAACAAGCTAAGTTCCAAGCAACGTACTACTACATAAGTTGAACAGGTTGCCATGCTAGCCTACCAGCGAGCCTCATGAGGAACAAAGTCGGGGAGCCGAAGCGGATAGTGTGACTAATGTCTTCGCAAGGGGGCAAACTAACTCTACCGTCCATGTTAAACTCGTAATATTGCGCCATCTCGGGACTCGAACCTGCAGGACCTCCCGGAGCGCATGAAACCTCTGTGGAGAGCATGAAACCAGCTGATCTACAAATTGTTATTGAGATGGTTAATGGCAGAAAACACTAAAAATTGTACTTGTTGCTGTAAATGACACTCTTTTAAATTGGAAACCTACCATTTGGATGTAATATAGCTTGTTTCTATTTTATTTTTCCTTTCATTAAATTATAATTCTTTTCACTTCAAAAAATAAATTAATAGTCGTCATTCAATCAAAACTAATCTGAAATTCTAAAAAGAGAATTTAATACAAATCGGAATCTAAGTTTCCGCTGGAAGTTTCTTTTTTTTTTTTTTTTTTGAAAAGAGGAAGAATCCTCATTCATTCAATAGACCACCTGCTCCTCATTGAGGAGAGGAAGATTGTTGATTACATTTGCGTTCTGGAACTGGAATTCCAAGTTATCTAAGAGGGTTCTAAAGATCTTCCCCTGTCCCGGTATTTGGTGATAGCAAACCTATTACGGTAAGTTGAAATGTGAGTCAGCTTGAGCTATTGCAAATCTGTTTTTCAATATAAAGCCTTGCACTTTAAAATTTATGCAATGGTCACAATTTAAATTGAAGTCTTCGCTAATTTTGTATCTTTGTTCTCTAGCTTTCGCATACATTCTCGCTTGATAGTCTAAGGATAGGCTCGGAGTCACTTTGGAAAATGATGTTGTGGCTGCTCCATTGTGTTGCCCATTGAAAAGCAGCTTAGCTCCTTTAATTCTAGCTCCTCTCTAGTTCTACAGTCGAGCATGCATTCCCCAAGCTTCTTTTGAGGTTCTGTAAAGTTATGAAGAGTCGGGTCCCACACTAGAGGTATTAGTTGGGCTCAACATCATCATCGATATTGCAATGTCTATAGTAATCGACATAAATTTTTATCATCATCGGCTCATCAATTGTTACTATCAAGTTTTCATCATTCATTGGATTGTAATATAGAGTTTGCATTATGCTATAATCGGCACTATTAATATTCATCGGACTATTAATATACTTGACAATCGTTTTTGCGGTTTGACTACTTTCATTTGGTTTTACGAAACACAAGGTTGCACCTTGCTTTCCATACATGCCAAATAACAATGCTACAAAAGACAGACCAATCCATTACATACCCATCTCTATCCTGATTGTTATACATGTCATTAAGCCAGTCATGAAATACAAACACAAACACAAAAACTTTCATTGTCGAGAAATACAAACACAAAAACTTACCAACTGTACAAAACTCCACAACAAACTTTCTTGGATTTACACACAACCGAATTTTAATAAATTAAGAACAAAAGAAAAATATGACTCAAGAAGCTTTCCTATTTAAGCTTTCTGACGTCTCCATAGTAAAAAAGGAATATAACCTAATATATCAAAAGAAGAACCCGAATTCAATTATATTGGTGTTCAATTAAGCAGTACTTTGAAAATACTTCAATTCTCCCAACTATCTCAATCAGGTGTTTATGTATTTCAAAGTAAATGATAAGCACGTATTTCCTTCAAAAAGGAAAAAAAAAAAAAAAAAACAATAACTATGCTCTCTATGTCAATTTGATATGGCCTTGCTACAAAGACTAATTTATAGATATGTTACTATGGGGAGCTAAAATGACCCGTATAAATGTAAAATGCTTACATGGGAAGTTAATGAGCCAAATACTCAAGCACGGTCACAAAAGGCATTTTCAATAGTTTTTGCATGATGATCATATCACTCGTAACCTCTAATATTTTTTAACAGAAAATAGAATTTGGACATTGTAGGAAGAACTATTTAGGAGTTGTAATAGATGTTAAGAATTTCTAATTCACATTAGAAATCTAATTCTTGCGGATGGAGGGTGTATATTACAATTTACAATGTTACTCAAAAAAGCATTACGAAAATCCCTTTCTATAGAACACGAAATTGGGGATATAAAAAGGAATTGGGGGATATTGATTACTTCTCCCAACCCATGGTGTCTGCTAAGGGGTGACATTTGGGTATGAAAATACTAAAATACCCTTTCCTCAAAATAAAAATTAAAAAACTTAAAATCAAAAAACAAAATCATATCCCCATTTCCATCTCCACATCTTATTAATCACTTTCAGGGTTAGAACTTTGAAACCCAAATATTCCCCATTCCCTTTCAAATTCTAAACACTCCCCACTCTCTTTCAAATTCTCTTCTCCTTCTCTGCCGGCTCCTCAGTTTGGAAACGAATTTATTTTTTTTTAATTCGGAAGTGATGAAGATCATGCTGCAAGTGATGAAGACCATGCCAGAATTGATGAAGACCATGCCGGAAACTGGTGCCGGCATGGTTGGTAACTAACATTCAATGCCGTAACTAAGTACCGGCATGCTCAATAGAAATTTATCAATGCCGGTAGTCAAGTGAAAAAAATTTGAAGTTTCCTGGATACTTTTCATCATGTGCCGGCATAGAAATTTAAGCAACATACTATGCCGGAAACCGGTGCCGGCATGCTCGAGAATTAACTACTTGTGCCGGAAGTGGACTGATTAAAACCAGAAAAAACTCAAAACAGAATATTTTTTTACATCGCCGGAAGTGATGAAGACCATGCCGGAATTGGTGAAGAACCACGCCGGAAAATGGTGCCGGCATGCTCGATAGAAATCTATCAATGCCGGTAGTCAAGTGAAAAAAAAAAATTGAAGTTTCCTGGATACTTTTCATCATGTTCCGGCATAAAAATTTAAGCAAAAACCATGTCGGAAGTAGTTCCGGCATGCTCGAAAATCAGATAACTGTGCCGGAAGTAGACTGATTAAAAACAGAAAAAATAGGTTCTGAAGATCAAAACCAGAAACAAAATCGTGGCAAACAATTTATGAAAATTTCCAGCAAATGCCGCCATGGTTTTTTGGTTGAATACCATGCCGGCACCAAGCTTTTTCAGCTGCAACAATGGTGGATTCAAAGAAAAAAAATCAAATTTTCAACCTCTTAGCAACAATTCTCTCTTCACAATCATCCTCCACTTTCACCAAAAAAAGTTCCCTCTCAAATTTTTTTCCATCTTTCTACTCTCATCTCATTCACCCAAATACAAATACACACTAATCATTTAACAAATACTTAAGATTTTTACTAATTATTATTAACCACTAAACCTGATTAGTGAGGGGTAGATTAGGATTTAAAAAAATACTTAGATAAGGGGTGACCCCGAATTGATATATGGATTCAGTTTTTGTCCTTTTCTTATATCCCCCAATTCCTTTTTATATCCCAATTTCGCGTTCTTTCTATAGCGGGTGAGAGCCTAACTTGCAATATGTTTGTTTGTCCCATGAGTAATATAAGACATTAGTAATCTAAACCCCATTTGTACTGCCTTTTTTTTGTGTTCATAATCATATGGTTAGCAAAAACCCTATCCAGAATTAGCGAGATAATTAACATATAGCATCAAATCCAAGAAATCTATTCAAAACATATCGCAAATTCTAATTTTAAACGTAAGATTATCAACTGGTGTAATGCTTCAACAAAAAAGAAAAAAAAAATCAATCGGTGCACCAAGATAGATAATCCTTTCATTTTGTAATCCCATGTGGCTCCATTCGATAGATTATTCCAAAGAAAATAGATAATCCTCGATTTTTAGAAAAGGGTTACCATCACCTTTTCATTTTAACTTTAAAAGACACTTCCATTTAATATGTTGGTGTGTTAACATATGATGTTACTAACACACCAACATATTAGAAAAGAAAGGGAAAAAACGGCTTAGTCCAAAACCGGCTAAAATAATACGCTCTAGTCCAGACCTAGTTGACTAGGTACAATTTAATCCAAAAACTGTGTAATGACGCTGCTATCCTTCACACGCTCTCAATAAACCACACTGCAACGAATGTAATCAGTTTTGTAACTGACACAATGAACGTAGTTGTGACACGTTTGCTTCAAAAAGAAACTGATTAAAAACTGCGGCGTAAAGGACAAAACATTACATCTAACATTTTGCTTTTGCAGACTAAAACCAGAAGAAAAAAATCAAAAAAACTTCAGAAGAAATTTTGCAGACAAACCCTAGAAAATTTGCAGACTAAAACCCTAAAATCTTACTCATCAAAACACATAGATGGTTGAAGTATCAGTAACATCATGGTGAAAGGAAATAAAGTAGTTTCAAAGAAAAACGCACCAACATTGGAAGATTCAACATCAACTGAATAAGAAAATTCATTAGTTGTAGTAGAAGGAATTCAAAAATCAACATCACCAACGACGAGATCAATGATGGATCCTTCAATTTCATTCGGGTTCTCGAACTGAACCATTATCTACTGCTCAGCTCTAGTTTTGGTACATTCTCCTTCCACAAAAACGGATTCCACCATAGGTAATCCAAAAATTAAAAACAAATCTTCTGGCATACTTTCTACTTCCACAAACTTTTTCTCCTCAGAAGTATTGAAAACAAAGACATTTCTCCCTGATTATCATGGCGGAAATGGTTCACAACCATCAAGATTGATTCTGGATTCTTGAACCACACATCTCTCTTCTTCTCTTTTTTCTTTTCTGACTTTTCCTCCCCTTTCTTTTCAGCTTTCTTGTGAACAAAGACATCTAATATAGGCCAAAAAGGGCTCCCCTTTTGCTTCTCTAACTAAAATTCTGTAAACCAGACTTTTTCAGGATCCTTTTTCCTTACTTCAGGATCCTCCTCAAGCTTCTTGTACACAAACTCATTGATTGCATGAAAACCTGATCCATAAGGTTTGTTTGTATCTACGAAAATAGACAAATGGGAATAAAAAAAGAGAAGCATAACACATAATACTCATACAAAAATTATGGTGTACAAACCAGTACACTGCTACATAAATATAACAAGAGCAACAATAATTCCCATACAACAGGCCAAATATCACTATAACACCATGATGGTGTAAAAACCTGTACAATCCTACAGAAAAATCTTTAAAACAAGCACAACATGCCGTGAATCACTGCAATAGAATGCTTGTGTACAAATCTGTACACACAACTGAAATGAAACAACTCCATAACACATATAACATGTCATGAATCACATATAACATGCCATTAACCATAAAACCACTCACAAACTCATATAACCTGACATGTTGGTTTACAAATCTATACACACTAGCAACAATTCCCTTAAAAATTGCTAAAAAATAGACAGAACTGGAAATGAATCACTGCAACGACATGTTGGTGTACTAGTATTTACACACCAGCAACAAAACTCATGAAAATTTCTAAAAAATAGACATAACTGGACATGAATCACTGCAACAAGATGTTGGTGTAGTAGTATTTACACACCAATAAAAAAACTCAGGAAAAATTCTAAAAAACACATAACTGGACATGAATCACTGCAACAGGATTTTGGTGTACTAGTATTTACACACCAACAACAAAACTCATGAAAATTTCTAAACAACATATATAACTGGACATGAATCACTGCAACAAGATGTTGGTGTGCTAGTATTTACACACTAACAACAAAACTCATGAAAATTTCTAAAAAATACATATCACTGGACATGAATCACTGCAACAGGATGTTGGTGTATAGATCTGTACACATATACAAGAAATCCCATTAAAATTGCTCAAAAACAGACATAACTGGACTTGAATTGTTACCTTGTTTTCTTTTAACAGATGTTGAAGGCTTTGAAGGCTTTGATTTCTTCTCAGCTGGTGATATTTTTGAAGTTTCTGGTACTAAAATTGATGTTGAAGGCTTTGTAGTCTTTGATTTATTCTCAACTGGTGATGTTTTGAAGTTTCTGATACTGAAATTGATGTTGAATCTTCTAATGCTCTCTTAGATCTAGTCTTTGGTCCTGTTGATTTTCGAATTTCTTCTGCTGCAACTAATGGAGTTGGGGATGAAATTAGTGTTGAATCTTTTGGATATGGAGATTTAGAGAAATGCTGAGGACTTGGTAGTGTTGTTTGGGATGTACCTGTGTATCACTGTGTTTTTTTTACCACGCAAATGGAAGCGCGATTACCAAGAGCCAATTTGCTCCCTACTTTAAATCATTGGATAGAATGAAAAAAAAACCAACTGGCCAGTTCATATACATAAATATCTAATGGATAGCATTAAGAAACATATTGTCTCACCAGTTAGAGTTAATGGTTGTATGGTATACCTGTTGGTGAGTTTACATGTGTACATTTTTTTACACCAGTTTTAAGTTGTACCAATTTACATGCTTTGGTTCACTGTATTTGTTGGGTCCTAACATTTCTAACTCTTTACATGTTTGTTAATGCAATATTGGTTTGCTGAACACAACAACAACATGACGCCAAGCAATGAACAAGGTTTCCCAAGGTTTCTAAGGTGGGTAATAAGTGACATCATTACAAAAATCGAGAAAGATGTTAATGAATCTATGAAAAAGGTATCTCGATAAATTTCTTACAATAATGATTTCTTCTTATATGTGTACATTAGATATACACCTTGATAAGGTTTACAAAATGGTGACAAAATTTTGTCATGTGTACAAAAATATACACCTGTAACACAGGTGTAAAAGGATGTACACCTGTTATCCATATTAATACTTTAGCATGTTTTCAGATGCAACCCGGATGGCTAAAATCTTGCAGTGATGAACAACAACATATTATGGAAGAGTACAAAAAGAATAAGCAAGAAAATAATAGAGATGCACTGAAAGGAAAGTTGTACAAATCACTACAGCAAAGAGATGAAGCATTGGAAGAGCTTTCTGACTTGAAGGTTAAACATTTGAAGCTTGTTAGCTTCATTGAAGAAAAAAGCAAAAAACTTTATGAAGCTAATCCAAGGAATGTGCAAGATGATAAGGATCTTGTTGATTTGTTTGTTGACTCCTTGCAAGAAATCATTTCATTTAACAAAGCATTAAAAAGTGAGGATGAACGTGATGATGATGAGAAGGAGGAGGAGGAAGGTGAGAAAGGTGAGAAAAGTGGAAAATGTGATGATGTGGATGACACTGATGATGATGATAGTGATGATGATGGTGAGAAAGGTAAGAGAATTTGCAAAGGTGGTGATGTGGATGACAGTGATAAGGAGTAGGAGGAGGAGGGTGATGATGATGATGATGAGGAGGAGGAGGAGGAGGATGGTGGTGGAAAAGGTGGTGATGAGGAGGAGGAGGAGGAGGATGGTGGTGGCAAAATGTGGTGATATGCATGATGATGATGATGATGACGAAGGTGGCAAAGGTGGTGACAATGACAAAGAGGGTAGCAAAGGTGGTGATGACGAGGGTGGCAAATCTGAAAAGAATGAAGTTTCGTCTGAAACTTCTGAAAAGTGAAGGTATAAAATCACTCTTATTAAATGTGGCAGTTATTTTTTTTTTTATGTGTGTAGATAGTTGTATACCAGTATGCTAAAACTAATACATTTTCTCTAAACTTGAATATTTTAGCACTCCTCTGTCAAACAAAAATGAAGAGAAGGATGGCAAGGATGAAACAAGGCATGGTGTTGAGTCTGAAACTGCTAAGAAGCCTAGGTATGAAATGATCTCAGCTCGCATTTCTTTTTATTTTCTGTATATATGTACCTTTATGTACACCTTAGTGATTTCTTCTATGTGTGTGTGTACAAAGATGTACACTTTTTTAGAACCTAACAAAAAATGTATTTTTTCAGCAATTCTCTGCCAGAGACATCTGCATATCAAGAAGACCAGGATGCCACTCAAATAGCTGAAATTGATGAGGCTACGATCATCGCAACTCAAGCCATATCTCAGCTGGACCCTAAAGGCATGTTGTCGGTTGAAGAAGAATATCACTCAAGGAGAAGATCACCAGAATAATCCTTATACATCAATTGAGGACCTTCTAGACAACTTGTCTGAAAGTGTTTTCATAAAGCTTGAAAAAGGTTGTTAAAGAATGGCACCATCTGACGTGAAGAAAAAGATGGAAACCGTGATCCACGATTATCCAAGCTTTCAATTTTTGAGCCAAGAAGATCCAAAAGAAGAGTCTTCTCAAAGATCATTACCCAATGAATATGTACGAGAAAGGATTGTTGCTGAAGCAGTGCAGTTCATCCAACAACATGGAGATGAATTTTTTAGAAGTCAAGAAGTAGAAGAGCAGAAGATACCACCAGCAAAGACAAGAGCTGGGAAGATGAAGGAAGTAGAGATGTTGAAGACAAAAGTGGCTGGTAGGTTTTCCAAGACACCACCAAAGAGAGCTGCAAACAAAAAACGTCCTCTTGATTTCACTGCAGAGGGTAAAAACAGACAAGTTAGGATGAAAGTGGATCAAAAAGGCAAGGGGATCCAAAAAGAGGGAGAAGAACCATGCTATCCTTCACCAAAAAAGGATAAATGAAAACGAGTATCGTCCTACTCTCCCATTGCCAGATATTCGTCAATCAGAACTATACCAAGCCATGGAACAAGGACAGGACAAAAAAAGGATACAAAAATTCTTCGACTATGCAAGCCTGGGGTAAGTTCAGAAAACAATACCTCGCACTATACGAATGATTGAATCTTATTAAAAAAAAGTTATGTGCACCACTATGTACATCATGTTAACATTTTCTTTATGATTCTGCAGCTCTGTAGCTTGGGAACTAACAAGGATCGAAGATCCTACGATCGAGGAAGATATTCTGATTGTGGAAAAAGTACTTCGTGAATTGATGTTCAACAAGTATCTGGACCAAGAGGTAATGCAGTTCTATGTCCATCGACGTTGCAAAACAATGGTCAGAGATAACTTTCGTCATCCAGATCATCAAAAGTACATGAGATGTGGAGTAATGAGTCCTACTGCATGTGTAAGTTTCTCAAAAAAAAAAATCAAAAATGTCATATATAAATACTTTAATGATGTGTACATACTAGTACACCTGATTGACATGGCGTGTTCTATGTGTTTGTAGATTTCTTTAGGTGTTGATATAGATGTACACCAGTATGTTATATGATTGACATATTCTCTGTTAAGTGTTTGCATGGATGCTTGATTGTTAGATTTTATTTAGGTGTGTACATAGTTGTACACCTGTATCATACGTCATGGATACATCTATGTCATACATCTGTTTCCAGGCCTAAAATGTTTTATATGTGGTAGTGTAAATGCTTTTTAGTTTTCTTGTCTAATTTAGGTGTACCTAATTCATTTTATTTTCCAAAAAATTATCGATTGAAGTAGTATGTAAAGAACAATATCATGAGCATTGTACAAAAGCTTGTGGTTTATTTCATATGGGACATGCCTGACAATCTGGAAGTTCTTGTAATCCCCGTCAATCACTCTACAGAAAAAATTGCAGTAGGACTTCACTGGTCGCTTCTGAAGTTTGATTTTGAAGCTGAAGAGTAGAAGTGGTACAATTCATTGCACTCAAATGAGGACTATAAAGATGATGAACAAAAACTGGCAAATGTGGTGTAATTGGAACTCAACATGAAGAGAACGTTAAAGGGTGATGCACCTATAGAACCGCACGGAATAAACATCATGCAATGTCCTACTCAGGGAATCAATCTAGACTGCCTACTATACACTTGTTACTTTATGAAACAAAGTATGAAGAAGAGAAAGAGTATTGAAAGAGATCAGCAGAGGGCCGAACATATTTGTCAGGGAATGAGAGCAACATTGGTGGCCAAGATGCTGAAAAAAGTCGGAGTGTATGAAAAGGTGTAGGATATAGCAACTGATGACTATCACAAGGAGTGACGCCTGAGTAAAGAGATGAAACCATTGAATAGGAAGAAGAGTTTATTTTAAGCTTCATTATACAAGATCACTTTCTGAATTGCTTCTAAACATTTTCCATCTTTCAGACAACTTTTCAAATTTCATTTTTTATAACTTTGTTTATGACTTATCAAAACCTTGAATTAATATTTTTATTAGTTTCAATATTGATGTTATTGATGTTACAAGTTTATGACTTATCACTACCATTGAAGTGTATATTAAAGGTTTTGAAATCTTAAGGTGTACTTGATTGTGCTCAGTTACTGACAGAGCAGAAAATGTTTAGAAGGTGTACATAAAGGTACACATGTACTGACATATTTTTCATACTTTATCAAAAGTATAAAATTGAAGACATAAAAATATTATTAAAATTTTTATATCATGCAGAACTGAAAACATAAAAATTGAACATAGCAAAAGAAATTACTAATTATACGGATCTGAAAACATAAAATATTACTAAACAAAATAGACTAGTAGCATCCATTGTACACCAAGGTGTACATAGTGGTACACATGTAAAAAGATAGGTAAGAAAAACTGAAGTTCCCAAGAAGGTGTACATAATGGTACCCATGTCCTGGTACTAATTATCCACGCCAAAGAAAATTGAAAAGACATTACTAAAAGTAAAGACCAAACACATAGAATCTTTTGAACAAATGAAACATAGAAAAAAAATATCAAATCATGGGGCATGTAGCTCTGTTGTGGTGACCAAGGGTGAAGCACTTTGTGCAAATCATAGGCCTCTTTTGCTTCTCCCAAGCATTCTTGATACGCTGTGTTCTTCGTCTACCAGGAGGAGGAACATGAATAAGAACAATAACCCTATCACTAGGATTATAAGCCTTCGACTTGTCATAATTGAGGATTGACAAGATGATCTCCTGGTATGTCATGTTGTACCATTCAGTGGTGAAGTATGGCTTAACAAATGAATAGATGTCTTCTCTCGTAGATTGAATGGCAGCACAAGCATGTGCATAAGGAAAACCATTAACTCGCCACCGGTGACATGTACAAGTTTTCATCAATAAATCTACAATATGAGACCGTGGAGATGCGACTTCATATATTCTTTCCATGGATTGAGTGACAGTCCAAGAATGACCAATGTCGATGTTTTCCTTTAGTAAAGCTTCATATTCAGGAGTGAGCATAGTGTTGAAATTTTCTAAACCTTCTATCCTTCTCTCATAATTCTTCTTCATAACCTTCAAACTAACATAATAAAAATCAAAAACATAAAATCAAAAACATGATCCAGAAAGAATACAGATAAAACATGTGTACAACAATGTACACATTAAGGAACAGTTGCAGAATCACAGATAAAACATGTGTACAAGTATCTACATATCAAGCAAATTCATGTATGCAACAATGTAGAGAGACTTACATAAATAAAACACTAAACATAAAACTCATCGTATCGCATCGAGAAGAGAAAAATCAGACAACTTTTTGAAATCAAGAACCCAGTTGTTGAAGGACTTGGCAAGAGTTGAAGAGTGAGCACCATATCTGCATACAGGGAAAAATGCATTTGCCCATTTCTCCTTTGGAATAGTCCTGATATAGTTAGCAACATGTCCACATCCAATTGCATACATGCCCCGCAAAGCTTCTTCAAAGTTCGTTGGTGTGTAAGAGTAAGCAACTTTGTAAAACAAATCAATAACGGGCTTCGAATTCGCATCACCTGATCCAAATGGGGAGATTGCAATTGATGTAGTAAAAGCAATAGTTGTGATATGAATTAGGAAAATATTTTGGAATGCCCTGCAAAAGTCCTTCTCCACGATCACTTAGGAAAACAATCTGACGACCATCGACAACTTGTTGAAGATTCTCCAGAAACCAAAATCAAATATCTTTGTTTTCAGTAGAAACAATAGTAAAAGCAAATGGGTAAAAACCATTGTTTTCATTGATACATGTTGCAGCCATCAAAGTACCCCTGTATCTACTAGTAAGGAAAGTAACGTCCATGTAAATCATGGGCCTGGGATACCTATAGTTATGATTGCAAGCACCGAAACAAATGAATATTCACTGAAAATTAACTGGTTACATCCTCAACTTCAAACTTCACATAGCCATCGGGATTAGTTTCTTCAATTGCTTTGACATACCAAGTTAAATCGCTATACGACTTCTCCTCATAGCCATACTGTTCTTCAAATACGGCTTCTTTCCCTCTATGGGCATGGTGATACAATATTGGACCCATAAGTTTTCTTAAAAAGTGACATGAGTTGTTTGGTTTTTAATCTAGGATCACCCTGTATATTGTCAGCGATCAAATGCTTGACTAACTTGGTGTCACCGCAGGACTCTTCAACCTCAAACCAACACCACAAAAAAAAAAAAAAAAAAAAAAAAAAACAGTCTGGAATAAGTAATGTGTACCAAAATTTACACCTAATAAGATCTCAAAACCAACACTATGAACATACACACAAACCAAACAAGAATATGTAATTTAAGAGTACAACAAGTACTGTGCACCACAATGTACACCTAAAACAAATCTACATATATAAGATGCACAACTATGTCCACCACTATGGACATACACATAAAAAGCCTAAAGATAAGTAATGTGGACTAGTATGAAAACCACTAACCTGTGAACATTAGAATATTTCAGCACAAGCCCAGAAGTATCACCATTCACAGGCCCAAAGTGAATCCTCCAACCACAACCATCTTCTTCGCACTTTGCAGTAAAATGTGTCTTGTCATTTTTAAGAATAACAATCTTGAAACTAGTAGCCATCTTGTACTTATCAACAACAAGCCTAACAAATTTAACACCACCCATAAATTCTCTACTAATCTTATCAAAAACATAAACATGTTCATCAATAATCAGAGGCTTCCCCTTGTCTGCATCATGATCTAACACCCTTAACATCTTAGGACTTTCCAGTTACACAAGAACGAGAACCAGAACTACTGCTACAACCAGACTTAGAACCAGAACTACTGCTACAACTAAATGAATATTTAGAACCAGAATTACTGCTACAACCAAACTTAGAACGAGAAGTATGATTCCGAATCATATCCACATTCAAATAGACATCTTCATTATCAATAAGAATCATGAAACCAATTAAGCTTTGCAGTTGTATATCACCTTGCAAAAAACTACTTGACCATTATCCATATAGATGAAACATATACTCCCAATAGACAAAGACCTCTAGTGCTTGCATGCAAAATGCTTCAATTCTTCTAAGGTTATTTTAGTATTAACACGAAAAACAGCAGAATGCTCACCATGATTCAAAACAACATTAATAAACTTCTCAGACCTGTTTGATACTCCTACATATTAAAAAAGAAATGATAATAAACATTTGAAGCTTCAAACAACAATTTCATATAACCTAAAAGTAAACGGTGTACAGGAAAGTACACATTTAATCGAAGCCAAAACCATCAAGTAACGGTAAACCTAGATAAAATACTCCATCAATTAAGCTTCAGAATCTTACTGGAACACATAATTGAATAAATCAGAAGCCTAGGATCTAGTATCAGTTCGATTTCATATCATTCATCATAAAACTAAAAAAACATCATCAAACAACAGTAAACAAAAATCGAATTGATCTAGTATTAACAGTAAATCATCATCATCACGAGAATCAAAAGATAGTATCAAACAAAATATCAACTCAAGATCATACAAATTGATATCATCAAATCATAAACTCAGAAAAACTAAAAAATCAGGAAAAAAAAACTTGAAAATTATATGTAACAGATGAAACACAACCAAAAGAAAACTAACTTGAGGTTGAATTCTGCTCCATTAACAATCAAATCAAACCTAACCTCTATGAATTTGTTCAATCACCTCTGAATTCAAACCTGTAACGATCTATCTCTCAATTTGTCGTGAATTTTCGATTTCGATTTCAGAACACTTTCGAATGTAACCTGAGGTGAAATATGATGAAGAAACGATGGAATCCTATCTGAAACGATCAAATCCTCTCTGAAACTGTTAAATCTCCTCTCTGAAACTGTTTAGTCTCTGACCTGCTACCTGTTTTGAATTTGAGATCCAAAAAAATCGATTTCAAAACACGCCTTATATATACGGAATCGCTTCAAGGGTAATTATGGTATATCGAAAACTCGCAGACTCGGGACTAAGACTTGAATTTGGACTAACTCATCCAAGTTTGGACTAGACTGTAGCATCCGGGGTTTTTTTTGGACTAGATTGTACTGGGCTTTAGATGAGTGGACTAAAGCGTCCAAAGCCCAAAAACTTTGGGACTAAACGTCAATTTCTACGAAGAGAAACCCGAATTCAATAACAATAGTTATCCGAGTGATCGTTTATCCACTGCCCTTGAAACTTGCCCATATGAGATGACCATACATGCGCCCCTAAAAATTGGCTAGTAGGTGGTTGTCATTTTGGGCCGGGCTAATCGCGAATGTGTGGCTCTTATGCGAACTCCCGTTTCAAAACGAGAACTCCCGTTAGATTCAAGAGGCGCATGGTGGGAAGATTCAGTTAGCTTCTTTGGAGATTCAAATGGCAAATTCCCCAATAAGAAATGCTATGAAATATTAAGTGGACAGCATGGTGCACCTGTTGTAGATTTCTACAAGTTCATATGGCTTAATGACATACCACCGAAGGTTTCTATTCTACTATGGTCTCACAATTCCTTACCCACACTAACAAATCTGCAACATAGAAATATATCAATTCCTGGCAGAACTTGCAAGTTATGTGACACAGAAGACGAAGACACTGATCACCTTTGGTTTCATTGCTCTTACACTAGAGAAATATGGTGTTATTTCATAAAGGCTTTTAATATATCCTGGTGTATGCATGATAACCTACAACACAATTTTGAAGCTTGGGATTTGAATGTGCTTTTACGGCGGGTGTAACACATTATGGAAATGGCTTCCTTATGCGGTCATATATGCCACTTGGAAGGAAAGGAACGCAAGGGTTAGGGTCTTTCAAGGAAAGAAGAAGCAAAGTGATGGTATAATTTTAGAGGTGAAGGCATTGCTAGTGTTATGGGCTTCGACAATTAATTTGTTCTATTGCATCCCTATAAGTAGTATCCTCTTTAATTGGGATGTTGTTCTGTATTAATTTTTCCTATCTCTACTGTCTGTAAGTGATGGTTTCTTCTTTTTTAATACATTTTCAACCTTTTCGTCAAAAAAAAAAAAAAAAAAAAAATCAAGAGGCACTGATCATTTTTATTTATTTTTGGTAAGGACATTGAGTGGCCTCAAGATTTGCGGTTCCTGCATCTGAAAATCGAGGCCATAATATGTTTTACTTCTGGCCAGGAATTTGATTAGTCAGATTGCCCTTTGCGAAACGGCGGGACGATCCTTCAAATGTAGGCTTTGGTCCATATATAGATTGCATTGCTTCACCCTCGCATTTTTGGTCTAAGACTCTGTCATCACCCACCGATTGATGCTACTATCCTTTCTGTGGGGGATACACGTACAGGAACTTACACCATAGAAATTCTTATGAAGCACTGGGTGTTGCATTTCTGTGGGGGATAAAGATAAATGTAGTAGAGAACAAAAAAGAAAAACAGCAAGGTCGGTTGTGCTAAATATAAAAAAATAAAATCCGACCTACCGGATTCGAACCAGTGACCTAAGGATTATCTGCTACAACTACAGTCCTCCGCTCTACCAACTGAGCTAAGGTCGGTTGTGCTCTTTTCCCATGAAAAGACAAATGATACATACAAGCTGTGTTTTGAGTAGCAAGGGGAATCAGTTTACGAAGGAGCTATGCAACATGCGGTTGTTTTCTTGAAGGTCGATTGGCAGAATTGTTAACCGAAGTGTGGTGTTGGATCCAATCTCACTGACTTTGAGATGATTTATAAGCAACCAATGATTATGAGTAACCCGGGTTCAACCACCAGTGAAGCTCAGGTGATGCAAGTTAAGTGATAAGAGTAAAATTTGTAGAAAGAATAACTTTACATTGAAACATAATAACCTGCCGATTTAAATGGGTAATCCATTTCGACTGCAGCACCATCTCGGAATTCATTCATCTATGCTGCTGCTGCTAATAATGGATGATCATAACGTATAGAGTGCAATAAGTAAGACTTGCTAGCCTCATGAAACTCAGTAAGCATGAGACTATAGTTATTCTTTTGGACATTTAGATGCATCTTAGCAAACTTGGGACTAGAAATTATATCTAACCAACTTTTGCACACGCACTTGCATACGAACGTGGATTTCGCAGGTACCCCTTGTAATGATTTCAAGCTAGAGGTCTTCTGGAATGCTGGACATTTTTTGCTTCTCTTTTTCTTTTTTCCGCGAGAAAAAAGAAAATGTTCAGTCCGAGCCCGTTCCTTGTCATCAATGCAGTATTTGGTGTTTATATTGTTTTTGTAGTATCTTCATTGGTGCTTCTTCTAAAATCTGACAACTGCCCTAGGAATTGAAATACTTTACAAAGTACAAAATAAAATAAAATAGGATCGCTTAGAAATAATTTTTATAATCCTTTGTGATATAATTTCGGTAGTGATCAATCTACACTTATATGGTTGGTGTTAATTTTGTTTAATTATGATTAACCTTATTAAATTAAGTTTTAATAAACAAAGAAGTGACCATATTGAAAGTCCTCTCTCATTCATTTCGCTTGCCAGTCGGCCTAATTATTATTTTTTATTAGTACTTAAAATTTTTTTTTTGTAGCATTTATCAATTCGTAATAATAATGTTAATGTTTAAAATAATCAAACAAAGCTCTTGGTTGGTATCCTAGCGACAAGCTGGGCTCTAACTCCTCTTTGAATAACAATGCCTAATCTATAAAAAATGAATCTACCTACGCCACTACTAGCGTCATTGCTAAATAATTTTTAACTTTAATAATTATTTTAGTTAATTTTAATTATTTCTTTTAATTTTCTTAATAACTTTACTTTTTTTCATTTTAGGTTTTAAATTATGGGTTAACTTTTTTCTTTTTCTTTTTACCCAGATTTATAGGAAGAGTTGTCAAGGTATTGAATTATGACGACTTTTCATCAAGTCAATTATATCAAATATTCTATGAGAAATTGTCATGGTGGATAAATTTATACAACTACAATTCGAAAGAATTGTTATGGTCTATAAATTTGAACTATAACGATTTTTTATGGACAATTTTAAATTTAAATTTTGAAAGAATCGTCATGGTTTGAATTTAGAACGATGAAAATTATAATAGATATCGTACATGTCTGTGTTTATTTTCAAATTATCAAGAGTTGTCATGGTTAAAATTTATAAAAATATAGCATGCTTCAAAAGAAAAAAGAAAAAAAAAAACAAGGATTATAGCCTCCAAAATTTTATTAAAGTTGTCATGGTTGATAAAATTATACCAATTATGCTCTATAAATTTAAACAATGACGGTAATTAATTTTAGTTTGAAAATTTTAATAGAATCATCGCGGTTTAGATTTAGAATGATAATGACTATAATGGTGTTGTACAAACGCATTTCTGTTTTAAAAGAAATAATTAAAATTAACTAAAATAATTATTAAAATTAAAGAATGATGATTAAAAGTAAACATATATATATGATGACATGTGTCACAACGTTAGGGCAAGGGTAATGCGACTGACATCCCAACCCTTTGCATACTTCTAAAATCTTGGGAGACGACTGCCAAATAGAAGATAACAAGCAATGAATTTATTGTCAAGAGAAAAGAAAAAAGAACACCTCGAAGCCGGTGTCACTGTAGTACAGTGGTAAAGTCATTTGGTGATGATACCAGGAACCCGAATTCAAAACTCCAACATCAAATTCCTCATTGATCAAATAGAAAAAAAAAACACCACGAACTTTAATGTCCTAAATTACTTTAATAGTAGTTTAGTACTAGTATTGGTGGAAGGCAGCCTTCATTTTCCTTTTTTTTTTTTAAGGAAATGGTAAAACCATAAAACACCCTAGCTGTTGATCAATGGAAACCAAACTGAAACTTGAAATTCCAGAAAAAGGTTTAATACCAATCAAAATTTGAGTTTTGACCGTTAGTTTCCACATTCAAATTATTTCCATCACTCACTTTCCTTGTCGAGAATCAAAAACATAAATTTTAGTCATGGTACAAAACTTCACATGAGACTTTCTTTGGTTCCCAAATAATCCATTTTGATAGACTAAAAACCAAAATCGAAATAACCATTCCAGAGGGCCAGAGGCCTTGCCTTTCAAATCTTCTGACTTCTCAATGAAAACAGAGACAACATTGTCAGTTTATCACTATAGGAACTCGAGTTCATCTGCAATGGTTTTCAGCCAACCATTACATTGAGTATAATTTAATTTTCTCCGCCATCTCAATCTGATGTTTCTTGATTTTCAAAGTAAACGGGAAACACACTTCCTTCTAAAAAACAAAAAACTATAATTATGCACTATATATCAATTCAATTTTGCTTCAAAAAAAAAAAAAATCAATTCAATCTGACATAAATTTGTTATAGCTAGTTGACAATTTATAGATAAGTTTTGGGGAGCTAAAGTGGCTTGTATAAATATGCAAGGCACAGTCGTAAAGGCATGGGAAATTAATGAATCAAATACTCAAGCAGAGTCGTAAAGGCACTTTCAAGAACTTATGCATGAAGATCAAATCACTTGAAAACCTATGACTTTTCTAGGAGAAAATACAATTTGAATGGTATACTATAATAAGCTAAATTTAGATGTTATAATAACACGATTTATATGGACTGATACAGGTTCTACTATGGGAGGATACCGGTTAGCCGATTTGACGGTCAGGATCGCATAGGAATTTTTGTCCTATATGAAATTGTATCAGCCCCTTATAGTACTGATATCAGCCCATCCAAATCATGTTGTAATAAATACTAAAAAATTCTAGTTTACAATACCAAATTGAAATAAAAAATAGAATTAAAACCACGAAGGTATATACATATTTCCAGAATAAATAAAAATGAATACATTAAATTCAATTCGGACACTAGACCTTTTTTTTCTTATTTTTTTTTTGAAGCTTAAAATTTAGAGAAAATGGGTCATTTGTCCAAAAAAATTTAAAACACGGTTCAAATGGACAAGTAAAAAAAAGTACGGGTGAAATAGCCAAAAGAAAAATAGAAGGATGAAACCATTCATCCCTGGCTTATACTTAAAAAATAGCAAGGATGAAATCGGATGCATCCTGTAAAATAAAAATAAGAAAAAAATATTTGAAAATGGACAAGATGAAAGCTTATTTTTATATTTTTGTCCATTTAAATTTTTTTTAATTTTTGGTTATTTAAACGCCTAAGTGTCTTTTTCACCCAGAAATTGTTGATTTTGGTCTTTTTGACCAATTTTGTGTAAAATTTATTATAATAAATTTAATTTACAACTTGTCGTGAGTATGTGGTACTCACCGAGTCTTGAAATAAAATGTAACTGATAAAGGATGGGATTTGCCTAAGTCTCATTTTTTTTTTTCTTATGTTATACATTACGTCCGTCCACAAAAAATGATACTTTCATTTCTGATTTTTGCAATTGTGCACATTTTAGGAAAGAATATAAAAATCATTTTTATGGGACTGAGAGAGTACATTACAATATTACCAGATGAAAATCCCTTTCTATCACGGATGAACTCTTATGTATCGGACATTAGTTATCTAAACTTTACTATTAACACGAAACTCTATCATAAATTAGGTGCTTTAACATTTGGCATCAAATTCAAAAAATCCTTTAAAAATATGTTGCAAATTTGTTGTTGATTAAACATATGATTATCAGTCGGTGCACCTAACAATATATGCTTACTTAACCTCGTTTGATTGGGGGCTAGAGATTTTAATTGGGGGCCTTGACATTTCACTTGCACCCCAAATTTTTCAGGGGTGTATTAAACCGATAGTAAAAATACTATTTTACCCTTTGCGATTTTTTTCTTTTTCAAATAACGACACTAATTAACGACCCTTCAATGACAATAACGACTGTTAAGGGTCGTCATTGTCGTATTCAATACTATTACGACCCTTTAATGCATTTCTGCCATTAATAACTCTTCAAAGATAACGACTCTTTTTAGAGAATAACGACTGTCAGTAACGACACTTCAAAAACCATTACGATAGTTTAGAGTCGTTATATACAAAATAAAAAAAAATAACGACTCTTTCAAAGAATCGTCAAGGAATTGATTATGTATATGACGACTCTAAACTGTCGTACATTTCCGCCATTAATGACTCCTCGAAGAAGATAACGACTCTTTTATAGGAAATAACGATTGTTTAGAGTCGTTGCTAAGACAGTCGAAACATTAACGACTGTTTAAAGTCGTCACTAAAACACTTCAATACCATGACGATTTTTCATACAAATCTGGGCCAAAAAAAAAAAATTTTGCAAACACAAAATTTGAAAAAAAAAAAGTTCTAATTAAGTAAGATTATTACTAATTAATTAAGATTATCACTAATTATTTAGGGGCATTTTAGCCATTTAAAAAAAAAATTATAAGGGGTGACCAAAATTAGGTTGGGGTGACCTTTTTTGTCCTCTAGTGAAGGCCCCCAATTAAAATCCTTGGCCCCAATCAAACTAGGTTACTTAACTGGTAGTTTTGTATTAATTTTAACACCAAAACTATATATATGCCCGATCAAAAGATGTGATGTACCCTTAGGGAAGTGGTGGATCCCATTTGAATGCCATGAGATCCACCTAAAAACTTTGGCATGTAAGGGTGTTGTTTTGGTGTTGTTCAAAGCGGCGGTCTGCTGTATCATTCTTTGAAATTGATGCTTGATAAAAGAGCCGGCGATGCCATTTGGTGTCGGACTAATGACGGACCACTACTACTACTACGAGGTAAGGTTGTGGTCCTTATCAATGAACCACAAAATCAACAAAATGAAGCCTCGGCCGTTGGTTCTTTAGTTGGGTTTTTCAGTGGCTGCCTCTTTTGCATGCCCTCCTTTTCCTAATAAAATCTTTACTTTACTGACCAAAAAGAAAAAAATGAAGCCACATACAGTTTTTGCGTCAAGGACTTTATATGGCCCAAAGGTATTGGCTGGGGGATACAACCAAGATCTAGGATCTTCGGTGATGTCAAATTTTTACAATATGGACTTCGCGCAAGACCCAAGATTTTTACTATTCCATGTCTTTTTTTTTCATGTAACTGGAAATTGTTTGGTAGAGTCAAAACCTCCATAAATAGCATCTCCCAAAACTCGTTTAAGATACAATCGAAAAAACCTTCTCTGTTTTCTCTCTTTTCTAAAGCATCATCAGAAGTTTTTTGTTCACATGTGTTCTTGATTGAATCAAGGGGTACAAACCTTGAATTCAATTTCCGTTGTATGGCTTTCATTGTATCCTGAAGGCATTATTTCACATACCTGTTGTAATCGCCAATTTATTGGGAGGGTAGAAATAATTGTCTAAAAGAAATCGTATGAGCCTTGAAAGCTTTTGAGTACAACAATTTCTTTGTGTTTATTTCATCCTCTATTTGAACCCATTTTCCAACATTTGATTTCCTCTATATAGATAGAGATTTGCCTCAATCTATGTAGAAGTAGTGAAAACCTCTACATAGAGACTAATAGAGGAAAAAACAAACATGTTGTAAGTTTTGTACCAAGCTCTTTCTTCAGTCGAATGGAGTGTGAGCGAGAGAGGGTTAGAACAGTTGGTATGGTGCGAGAATATGCAAGAGGCAGGTCAAGGGTTCAAGTCTCACTTCTCGAATGGAGTGTGTCGGTTTTAAAAGAAAAAAAAGCAAGATAGTATTATTTTTTTTACCATCAAAGAAAGGCCTATTCAAGTCTCACTTCTCGAATGGAGTGTGTCGGTTTTAAAAGAAAAAAAAGCAAGATAGTATTATTTTTTTTACCATCAAAGAAAGGCCTATTCAATATGTGCCCCACCCATTGTAAATGGCAAAGGTTTGCGTAACTCAAAAGCAAGATGCCCAATAACAATAAATGAGATGCCATGTCACGTTTCAACCTCACTAGAAAGGAGTGGGGACTTCAAACCAGAAAGTTTTTCTTTATAACAAAAGCGGAAAGAAGACCGACTTGTTGGCTGGCTCAACACGGCATTAGGCACCACGAATGCAATTTTACCTTCTCGAAACGGCTTCAAAATACAACTGATTCTTTACATTAAAAAACTAGCTTGAAAGATATACCAATGCAAGAATTACCAGCCTGTGACCAATGCAACTCCCATGTTTAATAGCATTGCCGAAAATGGAAAATTTTCTGACTTTAATAAAGCAACTATTGTTGTCCTTTTTTTCTTTTGCTTTTTTCTTTTGACATAATTAACAAAAGCCATTAATTAACAATCAGAGAAGTGAGAAAAGAAAAACTCACCTACAAGAATTAAATTCATTGTTTACTTGATTCAAAGAAAATGTTAGGAGGAGGATCTTTGTTAACGAAGCTCAAGAGTCTAGTTCTACACAAAAAAGAAGCATCAACAATACCAAGAATTCTTCCGGATGATTTATATCTTGAAATCTTTATGAGATTACAGGTGAATCAACAATAACATGTAAGTGTGTTTCTAAGACATGGGAATTTACCTAAAACTATGACAGAAATGTGCATTTCTTCCAAAAGTGTGACCAATTTGAAAATTCTTCTAAAAGTGTGACCATGACCGGTCAACCGACATATATGCCCTAGTCTTTTACGGAAATACCGGATCAGATGTGTACATATCGACAACATATGTGTACACATCGGGTAAGGATGTGTAGACACCCCTTCATGGATGTGTACATATAGACACACTGATACCCGACCATATTTTAACCGATGTGTAGATATTATATGTAGACATCCAGAATCTAGGCGTAATCATATATGGACATCCATGTTTTGAAGTCTAGACATCGGACACTATTCATAAAATATGTGGACATCAGGCTATAAATATGTGGACATCAGCTATAAAATGTGGACATCAGCTATAAATATCTTCACATCAGGCTATAAATGTGTAGACATCGAGCTATAAAGGGTACCTCGGGTATTAGGTAAAGTCGGTCACACTTTTGGAAGATATTGGGGATCAGTCACACTTTTGGAAGAAATGCACATTTCAGTCATAGTTTTGTGTATTTCCTCCTAAGGCATGGCTTTCCATAATTTCCAACCCCGATTTCGTTAAGTTACATCTTAATTATGCACTCAAAATCAACAAGTACTCTAGGTTCATCATGCTTAGTTGTTATTGTAGAAATATTATAATTTACAATATAACAAAAGATTTGTTATTCTCTACGAGTAAATTTTATGGTAACGCGCTTGTAATGGATCATCACCCATTCAAATCTTCATATTTAGTTGGTATGGTTGGTTCTTGCAATGGTTTGGTCTGCTTACAGCATCGGGACGAGGTTACACAATTCTTTAGTCTTTGGAATCCAGCCACTAAAGAGTATAAAAGGATACCTGATCCACCTGATTTACAAGACTACTACTACTGGCGAACATTTTTGTTATGATTACAAGAATGAGGATTACAAGTTAGTTTATGGTGTAGATACTGCTACTACTTTTTCAGTGTATGTCTACACGTTAAGATCGAATTCATGGAAGAGCTTTCAAACTAAACCATATTACTTCGATTGCAAAGATAATGTGTTTGTTAATGGAGCTCTTCATTGGATAGCTCAAAACCCCGAAGTTATTGTTTCTTTTAATATTAGCGATGGATAAAAATTACCTCTTTACTTTGCGTTTATTTTTGAAAGTGTTGGAAGGGTGTCTTTGTGTTTATGCGCCTAAGGAAGCATGGGTGATGCGGGAATATGGAGTTTGGGAATCTTGGACGGAACATCAAAACAAGACTTCGGATCGATATGGTCACCTGAAGTGGTCTTCCGAGAATGGTGAGTATGGAATATACAATAAAAACTATGATTTAGTTTTATATGGCTCGAAGCATTCAAGCATTATAAGAGTACTAAACATTGGTGGTAAATCGATCAGCGATGTAGACAATTACGTCGAAAGCCTAGTTTCACTCAACAGCGGTGCTTATTTGGGGAGAACACGAAGAAGAGGCCTATGGAGAAAAAGGAGTATGTGCTATTAGTCCTTATTATGTCTGTCCTTATTTGGGGATTTTTGGAGACTGATCTTGATCTTTTTCGTATTTATTTTTCGATGAAATTTTTCTCTGACCGACGGAAAAAATTCTGGTATGTGTCATTCTTCGGATCTTCAATCAAATGTCACAAGAGTCGCCGCGGTTGAGCTCAAATGATAGTGTATCTGGGTGGAACCGGACCCATTGGCAATCCTAACTGAAGCCCTGTACCAGAAACTTGTACCACCTCAAGGGCGGCTCAGAACAACCATTGCACTATTTCCCCAGCGAAAAAAGATGGTCCAAAACCGAAACCCTAATAAAATATCTCGCTCTGAAAATCATCTTCTATCGTTGATGGCGTCTTCGATTCTACTTAGATCAGCTAGATCTGCTCTTAAAGCTGCTAATATAGCTTCCAGATGCGTAAGTTTTTGTTTACTTGACCTCTAATTTGATTTAGGCAATTGTTTGATAGCTGTGTGATGCTAAAATTGAGGTTTTTTCTTACCTGTTGGGAATAGATTGTCAGATGCAATTGTAGCCAGGCATGACGGAGGAGGTTTTTCATAATCGCTAAATTTTTATTTCTAGATTCATAAATATATGCAGATTGATGATGTGTTTTAATAATGCCAGGATAGTAAGGTGCTCCTTGGTATTCATGATAATCATGTGGATAGTAATTCCCATTCACTTTGCAGCTGCCTGCAACTGGTGCAACGGCTTGGACTGCTGCGCCTGTACCATTGAATCAGAGATTGGGGAGTGTGGCCACAATATTCAGGTTTGCGTCGTTCCTTTTGCGATGAATTGGTACCTTGTTAATTTGTTGTCAGCTACTTTTGCTCATTACTAAATGTTATGTTCATGTGCAGCTCAGGATACCATGGTAATCGAGAATTGGCACTAAAAATTGCAAGGGAACGTGCAGCTGTGAAGGTAACTGAGGATATCATCAATTCCGAGGATAAGCTCCTCTCTCTGTTTTTGAGGTGGTTATCGATTAATGAACACCATTTCGATGTGGATGATAGAAAAGCTTTCAAAGAGAGATTTGAAATCTTCAAAGAATCTGCTCGCCGTGTCCATAAACATAACCAAACCAAGTCTTCCTGCATTCTTGGATTAACCTATTTTTCAGATTTGACTCAGGATGAGTGTGCAGACATGTCGTTTAAGGTCTATCCAAAGAAAGAGGTCAAGAAAGAGGTCTATATCGGATTGTCGGATTGTTGAATGAGTTTTAAGTCTATATAAAATTCAGGTTCATGGTGATAATAATTAATACTGTTGGACGAGACAACTTATATGGCTGGGACTCATCAGGTTCTGGAATGCGTTCTTTAAACCCGAGGAAATCTGACAGCTTGTGTTTGATATTTCCATGAATTACAGGAGGATTTGATAATATATCTTGCAATTATATTTTATTTCTTTAGCTACAATTTTCATCCTCGTCTTCCAGTCCAGAGGCTTCTTAATGGGCGGAAGATCTAAAACAAAAACAATTCTATCAATGCACAAAAGAGTTAAGTTAGTAGGTCATAACCTTAACTGGTCGCCGTTATCCATAGAAGCTAGGTATGATTAACTTGTCTAACTGCAACAACCTGTTCAGGCTAATGGATATTACTAGCTAACCTTTCCACTGCTCTAACTGAAATTCAAATCTGAATTTTTTGTTTTCCATATTCTGCTTTCTTCTAGAGATTTATGAGTTAGTGAGAGAGAGAGATCCTAGCTGAGTTCAATATCAAGACCCTCCACCAGCTGCAAGCTATGTTGTAAAGGGCGAGAGCCTTTGGGGCTTAAGCGCCAAAGGCGCACTAAGCGTGGGGCTGGCGCCTGGCAAAAAAAGGCGCCCAGGCGCCAAAGTAAGCCTGTAAGGTGCAGTTTTCCAATTTTTCCGCGGCGCCGAGGCGCGCCTCGCCTTGCCTAGCACCTTTTAAAACATAGGCTGCAAGCTTTGGTACATAAACTGTCAAATCCCTCTGAATGATACACCTGTAGAGATTTGATTTTCTTGATGAGAGTCTATATCTTGTTAGTAGTGACGTGCAGGAATTCCTTTGTTTCCAAAACTCCCCAAACCAACAAAAAAGTTAAAATTTCGCATTTTTGCCAATCTCCAGTGCAATTTGAAGGCTTCTATGTTCCCATGTAGCTGCTATAACCATTGTCATGGCAGAAATAGATATGCCACCACCAATTCTCTGAAGTATAGTTATGTCGTTGGATTTTCCAGTAAAAGCTACTGGAACGAAGAAGATACAGACATACTGAGAAAGATTTATAATGAAGCTGGGGGTATCTGAAAATCTGGTCCTATCGTGCTCCCTTGCTTAATAAAGAAGGTAAGAACTTGAGCGTGCCCTGTTAAACATATAATCCATACCGAACGGAACCAATTACAGCCTTTACAACTTCGACCTTATTAATAGTAGACGCTGTGCCAGCTTTCCATATCCCTGTGTGTTATTGGTAGTTGGATCCACTTGACTAGTGATTGCCGATGATGATGGCATTGGTTATTCGGGTTCACTTTATCTGCCTGCATCCTTTTTTCAGCGATAGGATTATATTCCAGGGATGAAGAAAACAACAAGAGCTATTACCATTTACATGCATAAAATTCCAACTGCAAGACCCTAACCCAAATTATCTTGGACGTAGCTCAATATCATCAAGTGAGAACTGCATGATCCAATAGATAGCCACCAATTAAAGAATGGACTAATAGACGTGGATTCATGAGAATTTAGTTTGTCAAATTGGTCTGCACTGAAAGCTAGTACGCTTGTCTTGTATCCGCTTATATCAGTCATTCTGAACGCAAACTAGTGCAACACGGATAGCAACATGAACCAAGCGCATTCAGATTTACTTTTATTGGTTTCTAGCTGGACTCAGTGTAACAATTTTTTATTTTTATTTTTTCTAGATCAACAACATATAAAGCAGTTCTCTTGGCCAAGTGGAGTTGGAGATACACTGAAGAGAAAAGTCATTCAATTTAAGACAACGACTGACAGTGAGGATTTATACCCAAATGACTGGAACATGATAGGGGTTCTGGAAGTCGATTCAGCAAGAAAAATATCTGATTCAGTCCAATGCATCAATCAACTTGGTAATGGCAGAAAGGTTCAAGTTATGGCAAGATACAACTACTGATAAGTCACGTCTCATTTTTCCTGCAATTAAAAACAATTACGTATGAAGCTGTAGGTAGAAAAAGTAGAAACTAGAAACCAATCTAAAGGTAAGAATCGTTTTTTGGGGACCATGGTTTTTTTTGGGGCACCATGGTTTTTTAGTTATAAGTTCGGTTAGTTGCAAAAAAACCTTTCCTAACCAAACTGGTCAGTTCGGTTAGTTGAAAAAACATTTCCCAACCGAACATAAGTTCGGTTAGTTGCAAAAAATAATTACCAACCGAACTGGTAAGTTCGGTTAGTTGCAAAAAACATTTTCCAACCGAACTGGTCAGTTTGGTTAGTTGCAAAAACATTTCCCAACCGAACATAAGTTCGGTTAGTTGCAAAAAACATTTCTCAACCGAACAATAGTTCGGTTTAGTTGCAAAAAACATTTCCCAACCGAACAATAGTTCGGTTACGTCGCAAAAAATATTTCTCAACCGAACTTAAGTTCGGTTACGTCGCAAAAAATATTTCCTAACCGAACACATTAGTCCCAAAAAAACCATGGTCCCCCCAAAAAAAACCATGGTCCCAAAAAATGGTTCAAAGGTAAATGCGCTTGAACCTATATTGGGCCGAATAAAGTATACTTGGCCCAGTTAAATGTAACATGGTCGGATTCATTAAGCCGTCGGTTTATTTGTACTCGACGACATTAGATTTTGTGGCATTCAGAACCTTATGAGCTCTAGAATCAAGTCTGTATACATTTAGCTCTCATGAATGTTTTGGCACTTCAAATTGTCATGTGGCCTGGACATTACCCAGAACCCCAAAAAAATCATAAATTGACATCCGCCATACAAATATCTTGGGCAAGAACAAAAGTGGACTAACTGAGAACAGAAATCACAGACTATGCCCTGAGTGGGAAATGCTGAACAATAGATACATATTGAATAGACACCAGAGGTAATCATAGAAAATTAGATGCTAATAACAAGAAGAAGTACCTATCAGCCAATACAAAGTTCATAGAGGAGCTTACACCAGAGGTAATCATAGAAATTCTTATGCAGCACACCAACTAATTGCATTTTAGATCCGATTCGATCGATCAGTAGAATGGAAAGACCCTTTCAAAAGGGAGTTTATACTTTCACAACAACAAAGGCACACTACCAAGATCTACGTAGTTATCAATAGGAAATTTGTGATACCAAAATTTTGACCCCTATAATTATTCGGTTTTAATTTTGAAAGTGTTGGAAAGGTGTATTTATGTAGTAGGGTGTCTTTGTGCAATTCATATGATGTCTAACGAAGCTTGGGTGATGCGGGAATATGGAGTTTGAGAATCTTGGATGAAAATCAAAACAAGACTTCCAACATATATTATCAAGAGAAGTGGTCTTCTAGTAATGGTGAGTATATCTAATATAAAGTGAAGGCACCGATTTAGTTTTATACGACTGGAAGCATTCAAGTGCTAGACGAGTACTAAAGCCTGGTAGTTTTAGGATCAGAGATGTAGACAATTACGTGGAAACCGATGCTTATTTGGGGAGAACGAAAGTAGTCCTTGTTGTGGCTGATGCAGTGAGAAAATGTTTTAGTTTACAATGAAAAGTACCAAAGTAAGAAAGGGTAAATGAGGTAAAAAAGTAACTCTCCTACCATGATCCACGGGTAACTTGTATGTTTTGCACTATCTTGTAAAATGTGACTAAAATGTTTTGTAACAATTTCCTTTCAGACGGAAAGTAAAACACTGAGGGACTTCAATTGTTCTTTGTTCCAAAATTTACGATGAACCAAAATAAGTAGCCCAAATGTAGAGCCCAATGACTTTAGTGGTTCGTGTCATTCAGAAAAAAAAAAAAAAAACACATATCCATCATCGATTAAATTGAACTATATAATGGATCGTACAAAGAAAAAAACAAACGTCGGGTGTTCTAAATCCTCTTCCAATCTATGAATTAAAGAAGAAGAACCAATTGAAGATTAAGGTGTAAAAACTACAATTGAACCGAGAATTGAATCTAAATTCAACCATTTGAAGCTCCAAATACTGAAATGAGGATAAGAAGGTATTCCCTACAAACCAATCTTTTAATTGTTGTTTTTCATGGATTGAATGGGTTAAATTGCTAAGAACTTAGGGTTTTTGGATTGTTACAATAGCGGTTCTACTGATAACTGAGTTGAGTTTTGAGCCGAACTTGTTCTTGAAATTTCACCCCTGAAGTGTCTATGAACAAGTTAGCAACAAATCTGTAAATGTCAATTTTTAGCCGAACCCCAAAATGTATTAAATAAGTCCGGAACAGTGTCGTGTTCGGCTAATACCTTGCAAACCTTCCAGTACCACCTTAGAAGTGAAATTTACCCTGTGGTTGTCGGTTGGTGACTGATTAGATCACTTTCAATCCAAACTCTCTCCTCGAAACACTTCGAAAATATTGATTTGCGGGCTCTAGGTTCAAGCTAGCTCGTGTTTTTGAGTTATCGGCCGAACCTTTTCTTTGCACACTCTAGTTTTTCGATCTTGTTTTGGCCATAACTTTTTCGTCCGATGTCGGAATGACCTCATTCTTTTTGCGTTGTGTTCTTTTTGTCTTTTCATTCTCTTGAAGTTGAAGTTAAGATATCATTGATTTTAATGAGTTTAATATGGACCTTGGTATTCTCCATCATTAGACTTCACTTTCTTAATACTTTTAGTAATTTCCACTTTTTTTGTTTGGTTCATCCTATGAAAAGGCTGCACAATAGAAAACATATGTAATAAAAAGCCTAACCCATAATTGTGTATGAATTTAAGTGTTTCATGGAAAACCAAGATCATGTTCGGCTGATGTGATTTTTTGAATATGAGCCGAACTTGGAAAAATATAGTTCGGCTGATCGATATTTACAAAGTGAAAATCGAACCTAACTCTCGAAATAGGTTCGGCTTGTTATTAGACTTTAATATAAGCTGACCTAGGATCTTGCAAATAGGTTGGTTGTTGGAAAATTAAGGTTCGGCATATAACGTTAACAAATTCGGCTAAATTAACTGTTCATCAATTTAGTGGGTTCGACTTATATTTTTAAGCCGAACATAGTCTGGTTCATTCGAACCATGATGAAAAATACAATTTTTTGATGATTTCAAGCTACAAAAGTGAGATTAAACATAAAATAGAAGTGTACATGTGTGTTAGAAGCATTGGGTTCCTCATCTATGTATTCATCATCTGGATTTGGCTCATAAAAATTATCATCTGGAGTTTGAGTTTGTGTAAAATCATTCTCATAATCTAAGAAATCAGCCATTTGGGAATCATTGTTGTAGTTGATATGTATTTTCCTAGGTTTTTTATATGATTTATGACCCTTCTCATACTCCATTGAATCAAGAATTAAAATTTTCTCACTTTCTCCTTCTCTTTCTCTCCTTCTTAACCAAAACTTTGATTCCCCCCCCCAAAATTTTTTCATCTAAACAACCTTTATAATTCTGAAAATTATCTTAATCACTAAACAAAATATTTAATCACTAATCCAGATTACTAACACTAATACGTAAAGGGTAGATTTTCCATTAAAAAAAAATTGGGTTAAGAAGATATCTAATTTTGTTATTCACAACCTTTTTTATCTTTACCGTATGCCCAGAAAGATTTAAGCATGCCCAAAATCAAGGTTCATGATAAGAGTTCGCAATTATCAGTGTCCAGTCCACAACTGGGTTCAATTTGGCGCTGGGTATATGGTGTTTATAGAACAACTGTAAGCCCAAAACCCCTAACCCTAGCTATAAAATGAAAAATTCGAGAGAGAAAGCGAATCAGTCTTTCTTCCCTTTTGAAAATCAACTGCTAGACATGGACAAGATGAAGAAACTTAAAGACATGGATGAAGCAAGATGGTTTTTGTATTGATCTCGATATTCAGTATAGGCGGAGTCGGAAAATGGACGAAGATGAGAGGTTTATCAATTTCGTGGTCTATATCTTTGTTAACGCATCGTTCTCACAAAAGGCAGCGATACAAAGGCTGCAGGAAAGGGTATAGTCTTGGTCTTTAACTTGTTCAACATCTTTGTTTATTATTGTAACGCCGTAAATTACAATTAGGGATACCAGATCTGAGCTGTGGGTTTAATGTAGTTGTTGATTTATAAATTACTTGTAAAGGAGAAGTGGAGGTTCACTTGTGAAATCAATTGGCTTACATTGATGTTGTTAGTTTATTGATTTGTGTATTGGGTTTTCGGTTTACAAAAAAGTGATGAATGAATTTTATTTTTCTCCAAGTTTTTTTTTTTTTTTAGTCTATGGATTCTTAGATGATGGCTCTTTTTCTTAATCATATTGATTATATAATATTTCAGAATTGATTTATGATGTTTAAGTTCATCATTTTGTAATTTAATTAGGAACATTCAGAAATCTCATAAAAGACTGGTCGGGGAGAGCAAAAGGTTGCCGTGATTGACAAAGGCTTGCAAGATTGGCAGGACTCAGGAATTAGGAGAGAAAGAACCAAGGGGACTAATTACGAAGGGAAGGGATTTGGAGAAATGGAAGAGTACATCACAAACGAATGAAGTCAAGGTAACCCAGCTGACCTTCTTGTCTGATTAAATTCTTAAAGGAAATAAAAAAGCAACTGGATTTGGAAGCTGAAAAGTCTTTGCTTGCGCGTGAGCTCGAATCTGTTTTGACCATGCTTACATTTGTTACATCACATTAATAATGAGTTTTTGCTGCCATTAATTTGCTGATATGAGTTTCATTTGCTTTTCAGGTTGTATGTCTAGTATTTAGGTGGAAAAGATGCATCGGACCAGATAATCCAGGTCGGATCCTTGTCTTGGCAACACTATGAAGCCAAATCAATTCTGGGGTGAGGACTCACCATGCAATAAAACTGCAAGCGAGATAGCTGAAGAGGCTTTGACAGCTGTAATGACGGGGAAATAGCGGAACTGGAGATATTGGTCACTGCATTGGTAATTAATTTTGTTTGGTTTTCAATGTGGTAAAAATACTGTTACTTTCGGATGGCTTTCTGGCCGTCCTTGGAGGCCTATTGTTCTGTAGACGCAGTGAGAGGTGAACCCACTGATTGGTGATGTTTGACCTGACCCATAAGAAGAGTTTGGAATCTGCAAGATTCGTACTATAAGTATGAAGCCTGTTATACAAGTTATTTGGCTTTGCCACTTTGCTAAAATTCAAGATTTCAGTTATAATGTATAGTTTTATCTCTCATTTTATCTTTGCAAATGATCATTTCTAACCCCGCGATTCTTTTTTCTAGATGCCAACTTATGGGTCCATGGAGTAGGCTTCCTAGTTCCTACAAAATTGGCAGTTGAAGGTGTGGATTACACAAGAATTCTCTGTCATGTCCAAGGAACTGCAAATCGGTAATTCGGGCTAGAATTGTGGGGTGGAACATTAAAGGTACCTTAACTTTACATGGTTTGATTGTGCATGTCGCTAGTGATGCAAGTCAATAATCCTATGATTGGTTGATCAAGAAATTAGAATGCTTTCAGCTGTCAAAGACGGAAAAAGAGTATAACTAAGTTTAGGCATCTTATACACCTTGTTATTAAGAGAACAAGAATTTCTCTAAGACTACTAACACCAAGTATTTATATGGATCCTCAAAACACTAATTGCATTGATGTTTTCTTATTTATATAAGATAGTGGTATTCAAGTAACATGAGTTTTTTCAATTACTCTTTCCATGTATGTTGGGATTTTCTCTACAATGCTGGATTTTAGATAAGTTGTTAGCAATTCAGGAAATTTAACATGGCTTTATAATGGTATAGCTACATCTATACCGTTCTTTGAAATTCTAGAAAGACGAGCATACTCTGAGATATGCTACAACTCTTGGTACTGCCATGTCACTTGAAAACTCCATTTTTTGACAGATTTTGATTTCTCGAACTCATTTCTTGACTCGAATTCAGACTTACTTACCCGTTGAAGAGTCATGACTCAAGATGCTTTTGCAGGAGAGCTATGGATATCTCTTGCACCTTTTACTTCAATAAATAATACTAAAATGAAACATTAACCAACACTTAGTTGCACAAAAATTATCTGAGATAAAGAGAGGTATTGGCCAAGCTGTTCAAGTTTTTCACTTTTTGAGTGGTCATTTATTTTGCTTATATTGTTCTGGATGTGCATCTGCAGCAGACAGTTCGTTTGAATCCCCTATTTTTTTTCTCATTTAATTAAATCCTGGATTTGGACTAGTATATGTAAAACTTGTTACAATTAATTAGTTAAATTATTGTTGGGATGTTGGTCCTGGTACTCATATCCAACATTGGACTGATAAATGGTTGCCCAATGGCACTTGCTCTGTTCCTAGCCCTGGTGTTGTTAATGATTTATCCTTAGAAGTTTCTGATTTTATAATTCCTCGGGGACAATGGAATTTTAATCTTATCACTGAATTATTTCATCCTGATTCTGTCTCTTCTATTCGTCTTTTAGAACCAAATCTTGCTATTATTGATACTTGGAAATGGTTAGGCACCAAGGATGGTATGGTTTCAGTCAAATCTGCTTATAATTATCTTTCTCATAGAAATTCACATGTTCGTAAAGTTGGCTGGTATAAGATTTCGTATCTGCAGGTCATTCCTAGTGTTAAGAATTTTTTGTGGAAAACTTTATCTTTTGCTTATCTGTTAGAGATCATATTGGTAGATTCATCCCTTTAGATGTCACTCGTCCTTTATCTTTTGCATTCCTTTAGATGTCACTTGTACTTCATGTGTATCGGAAACAGTTGACCATCTGTACTAAATGTCCATTTGCTGAAGCTATATGTAGAGGTCTATATATGTTGCATAATTTTACTGCAGCTATTAACAGATCTTTCTCTGACGATACTTATAAGAATCAGATTGCATATATTTTGTGGTTATGGAAAAGTAGTTTTCGAGCAGGTTCAACCTAATCCTGTAGATGTTATTAGTTCCATTATTGAAGAAGTGTCTACTCTGATGCTACCTGCTGTTACATTTCAAGTTTCTTCACATTCTTTGTCTTTTTCTTCTTGGCATCCTTGTTGTTCCTACATTTCTTCTGTTACTTCTTTTGTGATTGATAGTAATACTTACTACTTTTTCTTCGATGCTGCTTTTCTTAAAATAGTCATAAATTTTTCTTATGGCATTGTATGTTTGTCTAATGTAGGTGTTATCTCTGAATTTGCAGGAGGAGCAGGATGGTGTAACTCTTCCACAGAGGCAGAATCTTGAGCTTGCAGAGGTGCAACTAGATGGGCTCAACAATTCGGAAGAGTCAAAATAATTTTCCTTATTAATGATAATCCCTCCATGCAGAAGAATCAGTTTGCTGTTGACTGGAGATCTTTTAACTTTTTGCTTGAAGCTCAGGATCTCAGTCACAATTTTGCTAGTTCGTTTTATACATATGTAAAAACGGAAATGCAATGTATTAGCTGATAGGCTTGCTAAATATTTACTATATAGTGTCTTTTGACCCCAAAATGTTGTGACTTTTCTATCAAATTTAGCTTCTGAAATTTAGGACCCAAATGCTGTCCAAATTAATGAGCAGGCACACTGACAATTGGCAACTTTGAGAAGGAAAGACTAGCTGATGGCTGATGCCATGACTTAAAGAATGAAAGACAGCTCCCTTCATAAAATTCTAGAAATGTCATGAATGGTGTGGTCTAATAATAGTGAGCTGTATGCAGTTTGTACATCTTGTTTACATAATGTCACCACTCACCACTGGTTTCCAGGATTTGGAGGTTAGTTTAAGATTATATACGCCCCATTGGCGAGCTAAGTCTGTTGGACTGATTGATGATTCAACGCAACAGTTGCTATAGCTATCTGGTGTTTAATTTCGCCATATATCTTGTTCGTCTGTCTGGTTTCCTCTGTGTCCTCCTTATATCAGTCATTCAGAAGGCAAACTAGTGCAGGAGTCCGAAACGGATAGCAAGAAAACATGAACCAAGCGCATTTGAGTTTACTTTTATTGGCTTCTAGATGGAATCAGTGTAACAATTTTTTGGTTTCTAGATCAACAGATAAAGCAGCTCTCTTGGCCAAGTGGAGATACACCGAAGAGAAAAGTCATTCAATTGAAGACACTGACAGTGAGGATTAATGACTGGAACATGGTAGGGGGTTTCTGTAAGGGGATTCAGAAAGAAAAAGTATTTGATTCAGTCCCATGCATCAATCAAGTTACAACTTGCAGCCCTGATGGCTTAGGTTGTAAGTCATGTCTCATTTTTCCTGCAATAAAATTACGTATGAAGTTGTAGCCTTGTAGGTAAGTTGAAAGTAGAAACCAATAAAGGTAAATGCGCATGAACCTATATTGGGCCGAACAATGTATACTTGGCCCAGTTAAACGTAACATGGTCGCCCCCAGTTAAATGTAACATGGTCGGATTCATTAAGCCGTCGGTTTATTTGTACTCGACGACATTAGACGACATTTGCCTGTTACTTTACACATAAATAGATTTTGTGGCATTCAGAACCTTATGAGGTCTAGAATCAAGTCTGTATACACTTAGCTCTCTTGGCACTTTAAATTGGCACGTGGCCTGGACATTAACTTTCACCTAGAACCCCCCCAAAAAAATCATAAATTGACATCTGTCTTACAGAAATCACAGACTATGCCTTGGAGTGGGAAAATGCTGAACAATAGATACATATTTGATGTGTTTTGATTTCTAAAGAGACATTACTTTTAACTTCAAAATGTTGCACATTAATCAATCAGAATTTATTATTATTTTATCGATTAAGTAATATCTTTTTAAAATAATAGGATTTGGGGTGGTCCCAAACTTATTATTTTATAAATATTTAGTCTTTAAAATCTATTTTTTTATTTTGAATAATTTAGACATCATTCGTTGATGTTTTGGATGAACTTTCTTCTTGGAAAAAACACCGTGATTTTTCAAAATTTATGAGTTGGCCGGAGGCTTTCTTTGAATATGTCTATAGTGTGTAAGATGTTCTTGGATTCTTTTGGATCGCTCTTATGAAAATAAGACAATCATCCGCAAAGAACATATGAGAGATATGGTTACTTTTGGAGTAATTTTGGCTTAATGGATGAGTTTTTCTGATTCATGAGTTATAAGTAGTCTGGAAAAGATTTCCATGCGATTATGAAAAGATAAGGAGAGAGTGGGTTTCCTTATCTTAAGAAGCCTATTATTGGGGCTTCACTTTCCAATAGAGGGGCTTCACTAATAAGACAAAAATGGGTCACCAGTTAGTAATTTTAGAAACCCCTTATCTAAAAAAAATCATAATGGCCAAACAGCCCTCACTTAATTAGTGTTAATCGTTTGATTAAATTAGACAATCTAATATTAGATTAGATTAATGATTTTGATTTTATTTGGGTGAGAGAAAAAAATAAATTAAGTTTTGGGTTTCTAGAGGGAAGAGAAGTAGAAGTGAGAAAGAGAACGAAAAAAGGATTTTTTCAAAAACCTAGAATTTGATTTACAGATTTACGGTTAGGAAACGAAGAACTCCTAACCGTAACTGGATAAAATTGGGAAAACCCAACTATAGTTCTACGGTTAGGTTTTCGGACCGTAAATAAATTACGGTTGATTTCATAGACTCGATCCCAACCGTAAACTATGGACAAAAATTTAAAGTGTCGTGATTTTTTTACGGTTAGATAAATACAAGCAAATCCAACTGTAAAAGATTTACGATTGGTTTTTTAAAATCAAACGTAACTCTTTCTTTTGCTGTTTTGAAATCTCATGTTGATTCAGTCCACCGTCTGGTCAAACAAGCTAACGTGGTCATGATATACCAATGCAACAAATAAATGGTTAATGTTTATCCAACTTGATCATGTTTGATTAAGTAAGGACACGATCACGGATGGTCCTGGATGGCAAGCTACTGTTAAGTAACTTCCATGCACTGGCAACTATAAATACGTTTGTGAATCCTTTGTAAAGAGTACACTTCCCATATTCTCTTTATACTTACAAGTAGAGTGCACGTGCTTTGCACGTCGGCAAACCATAGTTTTCCTCACACCTATCTTCCAATATGAAGAATTATGACACTGCAACCCCTGTTAGGCAATAGTGTTTCTCACTTTGATAGACTTAAAGTTGGGTGTTCAACAGAAATATTGAGCACATTAAACACATAACAAACTCTGGTCAGTGTAGCCATAACCGGAGAAAGCACCATGTGCAAGACTCAGAAAATCAGCATTCTCTTATAGTCTCGTTTCTACATGATCAATGACGGCAGCCGAAAATCAATAAAGAGTACTATCATACCCTTTCACAATGTACTAATCACTGCATTCGTAGGCTCGTAGCCTTAGAAAATATCTTCAACTTACTTCTCACAATTCACAATGAAATTCTTATCTATATGCATATATATTACTCCACCAAAAAAGAAAAGAGAACAATGAAGAAACGGTAAAAGCTGACCATTAAGTGACCATGCATCTATGGCAAATCAATCTGAGAGAAGACTAATGGCGAAACAATCGAACTGAGTTGAAGAGTCTCTAACCATAACAATTCACACACTATTTCGCCAAATCCAAAACACCCAAATTGAAGCAAAATTATCTGAAATTACCTCCTTAGCACACTATTAACACACTATTATCTGAAATCCTTTGTTAGGATTTTACTTAACCATGCCATATAATTGTAAAGAACGGTTTGTATAGATGTTTAAATAAAATCAAAATAAAAGTTGAATTCGACATTCATAGGTAGGATTATTTTTTAACTCACGATTCTACCAAATATTGCAAAATATACTGCATATTGGATTTGGAGCCAATTCTAAATCAGATCCAAAATCAAGTCTCATAAAATTTTTAAATGCATATACGTGACACTAAATGTTGAAATTGTTGTCATTGAATAACAAACCCTTCAAAAACATTTCATAAACACTAATCAAACAAAACCCCTAATAAACACTAATCAAACAAAACCCCTAAATTTTATAGAACCCTAGAATTCCATATTCCAAAATAAAACGATTCTAACTTTAGGAAGTGTACATACCTAACAGAAGAAGAGAAAAACAATCGATTGTATCATTGATCTTCATCATTAATCGTTCGAAATCTCGTCGAAGTTGTTGGGTTTTAGCTGTTTGGAGAAAAGAGTGGGAGAAAGAAGAACGATCGAACAGAAAGGAGAGATTTGTTTATCTAAATTCTTAGATTAGTTAGATCTGACGGCAGTAGTTGGATATGGACCCAATCTAACGGGCTAAACTAAAAATACGTTTGGTGTACGAAAAGTACAGAGGTACACCAAAAATACGGCGGTACACCAAAAATGCTTAGTGTTTTCGGTTTAGCTTGCTCTCATTAAAGGGGGAGATAGAGTCCCATTTCTTCTTCAATTCCTATCGTGCTAAAGTTTGAACCTTTATTATTTGAAAGTTCTCTGTGATGTACAGCATATTTCCATATCTTTTTTAGGTAATAAAATCTTTACAGATAAAAACACAATCCCAAGAAGACGATAACTTGTTGGTTTTAGATTTACCTTGTGAAGATTTTATTGCCTAAAAAAAGATATACAAAATATTTGTAAAACCTTAAATAATGGAGACATTTAATTACGGCAATTTAGTTGATTTGGCCTAAAGTTATGATCATTGGATATATTCTGATCTATGGTCCTTATATAGTGTGAAAAATTAGTGTCCGTAAATTGAAAACTACTTGAGGAAAATTTGAACTTCCAGGATTATTTACGGTCAGGTTGGATTTCACTCGAAACCAACCGTAACAATGATTACGGTTATAAAAACTCAACCGTAATATCACATGCAAATCTAAAAAATCAAAATTACGGCTAGTAAACGAAGAACACCCAACCGTAACTGTATTTTCTACTCTAATTTTCGATGGAATTTGAGTGAACTTTTTTCTTCTGGATCTTTAAAATAGATTTTAATCGGCAATTATACAATTTTCGAATCATTCATTAATCGTAGACGGCGGGAAAAAAATGGAAAGGAAAAGAGTTGCGGCCGAAGAAGAGGGGGAGAGGAGACGAAAGAGAAGACAGTTTTGATTATGATTTTGATAAGTTTCTATTTTTTGATTATGTTTTCTTTAACTGTTGGAAGGATAATTTAGTACTTTTAACAGATAGAAGGGTAGTTTCGATTTTTTATATGTTTTTGGATCCCCTTAGCCAACTAACTGCATGGGTCACTATGAATCCTTGTGAAGCCCCTCTATTGGAAAGTGAAGCCCCAATAATAGGCTTCTATCTTAAACCCTAGTTGGTTTGAAATACTCCCCCGGAGATCCATTGAGGAGAACAACAATAGAGGATGTGGAGATGCACTGATTTATTAAGTTGCAAAAAAAGAGGTAAAGCCAAAAGCCTTCAGAGCTGCTACCAAAAAAAAGAAGAGTTAAAGCCAAAACCTTTAGAGCTGCTAGGAGAAAATCCCAGTTAACTCTGTTGAAAGCCTTAGACGTATCTATTTTAGTATCTAAACCTCATGTTTTTGCTTTTTTCTTTTTAAAGGAGTGAATTATTTCATGTTCTATTACTATGTTATCAGATATTTGCTAGAATTTTTGCTATGTTATCAGATATTTGAACAAAAGATCATGATAAGAGTCCACAGTATCAGCAGAAAACAACTTTTGGAAGCATTCATTTAGGATTGAGTGAATTTCTTTTTTTGTCAAAAGTAACCTCATCATTTGTTCTCTTTTTTTTTATTCTCCGAAAGTGAGGATAACCTCATTCATCGATATGAATTTATGAATCCTCGTTATAGAGAGCGAGAGAGTGAATTACATTTACGTTACATGCTTGAAATTGAAGATTGCTCAAAGGGAGTCTAAGGTTTTCATCTGACCTTAAGTAGTTTGTAGCTAATATGTTGTAATAAGCGATAGTCTCAGCTATATTTACTTTTCGAAATTGAAATTGGAGATTGCTTAGAATGATATTCTTTAGCACGGCATTGGGCGACCCCAAAAGAATTAGGGGCGACACTAAAAGACAAAAAGGTCACCCAAACGTAAATCTAAGCTACCCCTTATCTTCGATTTTTCAAATGGCCAATATGACCTTATATAATCGGGAGCCAACACCATAATCGGTAGGTTAAAGGTGAATCGGTAGGTTAAATTAAAAATTATACCTACTGGAATTATTGTTTAGATATCGCTAATAATCCCTTTTATAATCGGTAGCTTATCCAACTTGTAAGACTACCGATTAGAAGGAACCCCATATTCAACCTTGGCCAAATTCCATAGGTTTTGAGGGTGCGAGCCAACCATAACCACTTGGCTTGAGCTGTAGATGTAGCCATAATCGGAAGCCTAACAGGTTACATACACTCTAGATTATATGTTGCCCCAAAATGAGTTTTTTCTAAAATCCTTCACGTAATGAATTTTGAAATCTACCATAATCGATAGGGTATATAATTATATAACCCACCGATTATAACGAGCCCCAGATCCAACCTTTGCCATATTTCATAGGTTTTGAGTGTACACGACCCACCATAACCACTTGGTTCGTGTTTTGGATGCGGCGTTAATCGGGAGTTAAATATATTACTAAACCATCCGATTATGGGTTGCCCCAAAATGAGTTTTTCTAAAATCCTTCATGTAAGGAATTTGAAATATAGCATAATTGGTAGAGTTAACAACTTAACAACCTACAATTATAAGGGAGCCCTAGATCGAACCCTTTCCAAATTCCATAGGTTTGGAGTGTACAGATCCAGGCATGACCATGTGGTTCGTAGGCCAAATAGGTTCCACAACCTACCGATTATAGGATGCCCAAAAATTATTTTTTGTCTAAAATCCTTCATGTGATGAATTTTGAAATTCTACCATAATCAGTAGAGTTTATTACTTCTTCTGCTTAATTATACGAAGCCCCAAATCCAACCTTTGCCAAAATCCATAGGTTTAGAGTACGAGATCCGAGGCATAACCATGTGGTTCGTGATTTGGATGTAGCCATAATCGGACGTCAAATTGGTTCCAAAACCTCTCAGATTATAGGTTGCCCCAAAATGAGTTTTTTTCTAAAATCCTTCATGTGATGAATTTTGAAATCTACCATAATCGGTAGAGTTTAAAACTTATAACCCTACCGATTATAAGTGGCCCTGTATTCAACCTTTGCCAAAAAATATAATATTCGGTAGCCAAAACAATAATCAGTAGTTTCACAAAATAATCGGAAGCAAACTCTTGTAATCGGTGGCTGGGGTCTATATATTAGTGTTTGGAAAATTTTTTGACTCATTGTGAGATAACTCCCGATTGAGTGAGAAGAAGAAGAAGAAAAAAAAAAGAAGAAGTGGGTATATGTTGCCAACTTAGATTGTTGCCAACTTCCATAAACATGGATGGGTACGAAGGGACGTGAAGTTGTTGAAGTTCAAGGTTCACTCACCGTTTAGAGATGACGATTTGGGGTATATGTTGAATGATCCAAACTTTGATGGAGATGAAACCCTAGATGACGCTTTCATGGAAGAAAATGGAGAATCACCGAGATGGAAGCTAACGATTCATCAAACATACAGGTATGTTGTTAACAAACTCTAATACCCATGTTATCCATTTTATGTGCGTCTGTGTGTGTTTTTGAACGTGAAAATTCGATTTCTGCATGCATTGAATGACATGAACGACATATATTCGGTAGTTAAATTAATACAATATCTACCAATTATCCAAAATCGGATATATTTTGATGTATTTATCTGCCTAACATGAAAAAAATCCCCAAATTGAAAGCTTCAATTTCTCATAATCGGAAGTTGTATACATAAATAAACGTCTGATTATATAACGTCGCCCCAAATACGAATTTCTCCAAAAAATGAAATATTCGTAAATCTTGATATTTAATAATCGGTTGGTTTATGAATTTATAATCCCTCCGATTATTGAAGCTTTTTTTACAGAAGAATTGTTCATTTGTGTATGTCGTTTCTCGGTAGTCTATGTTCGTACATGACTACCGATTGTTTAAAATTGGTTATGTTGTATATTATTAAATTACCGATTGTGTTACCATTGGTTACTTATTATCTAAACTTCCTTCCGATTTCTAATGCATAACTTGTTGTTGTTGTTGTTGTGCGTAGGCTGTTGTAGCGGTTGATGACGATTATTATTTGAGGCCTGATACTTCCGTACACTATGCAAACGATTTGGTATGGTCATGAATTATCTTTTCTTTTTCCAGTCATGTATGTTAGAAGGTTATGCTTATTATTTTTGTTTTGTTATATGCGCATTTAGATATTTGGAAGTAAGAAGGAGGCCAAGGAATGGCTTATGAACAAGGCAAAAGAAGATGTGCGTGGTAGTTCGAGAACCCCTGCGTTAAGAAGATTCGGTTTGAAATGATATGTGAGCGAGGTGGGGAGAAGAAGAGTCACGAGGAAAGAATAATAAGTATGTAAGGAAGACGGAGAGAAAGAAATACCGAACTCATACAAAGAAGATTGGATGCCCATTTAAGACTGTCTTCTATAAGCCCGATGGTAAGGAAAGTAAAGATTGGAAAATGTCTAAAGTTTCTAATGGTTGTCACAACCACGATGATCCGGATACTCTTATTGGACATGTAATGGTTGCGAAGTTAAAACCACATGAAATGGAGACGGTGAGGTCTATGCGTATCCAAAAGGCGGGTGCGATCTTAAGTAAAATAAAGGAGGACGACCCCGACAACTTGTTTTCTTTGTCTACAATTAAGTCGGCCCTAGTTACGATCAAAAGGACGGAATGGGATGGTAGAACGGTCATGCAACAATCGTAGTGGTTAGGCTGAGTTACACGACTACACGTTGAGAACGGAAGAAAAGGATGGTAAAGTGGTACGTATTTTCTTGGCACATCCCAAAATGATAAAATTGGCTCAATGTTTTCATCAAATTTTGTTGATAGATACCACTTACAAGACAAACAAATATAACATGCCGTTGTTGAACATTGCTTGTCACACTTCGGACAAAAACACGTTTACGATTGCATGGGGTTTAATGGATCATGAGAACAACGTGAGTTTCATTTGGATGTTGGAGACGTTGAGGTCCATTTATAATGGCGATGATTTTCCAAGGGTTATTGTAATGGATAACGATCAAGCCTTAATGCATGCAATAGCGGTAGTGTTTCTGAAGCTCGAAACTTGCAATGTCGTGGCACATTCAATGCAACCTCAAACACAATTGCCATCACCATTTCAAGCTAAAAAACCAAGGAAGGGTACCAAGAGGTCGAAGGAAGAGGATGAGCGCATTAGTAAATTAACCGTGGAAGAACGAGAGGAAGAGAAAGAGGTTATTTGATGAAAAATGGAAGGAGGATGGAATAATTTGGAGAGCGTTCATGAAAGCATGGGACAAGATCGTTTGGTCAATGACCAGAAATTCTGAAAGAAACTTGAAGAAATTTGAGGATGAATATGGCAAGGACTACCCAAAACCCGTTGAGTATTGTAAAACACAATGGTTACCGATTAAGGAGAGGTTTGTGTATGCATGGACATATGAATATCGTAACTTCAAGAAACGAGGCGACAAGCATTGCGGAGGGTTCTCATGGCCGATTAAAGAAAATACTTCTAGGTAGTCAAAATGGAGTTGTGTCGATCCAAGAAGCAATCCATGAATTCACCAATCGTGATCTCGTAAAGATTAAGGATTCTATGCAATTTAGTGTACATAAATTCCCTACGGAACATGAAAGGGAAAGATTTCTTCTAAGGGGCATTGTTCATAAAGTTTCAAAATGGGCAATAAATCACATGATGGAACAATTGAAGTTATATAAAGCTTACGATGACGAGAATACGGTTTGTGTTTGCAAGGATATGATAGGTATTGGTCTCCCATGTCGTCATAAAATGGGTAGGTACGTCGATGTGATTGACATCAATGATATTCATCCATTTTGGAAGCAATTAAATTTCACTCCAAGCACCCCGTAGTCGATGGTCCGTCGTTCAAGGAGTCGGAATTGTGTGCAAGAATAACCGAGCGTTATGCTACAACAAATGGCGCCAAAAAGCAAATATTGATGCATGATTTGGAGCAAGCTCTTCACCCTCGTTTAAGGGAGGTTGATGAACCTATTAAGCAAAAGGGGGCGGGTAGGCCAAACACCAAAGTGTCGAGGACCATTGAAAGAAAAGAATTAAAGGAGCATTTGTCTAATAAAAGAATATTGTGTAGGCATGAGCATTCGGAAGCCGAATTTGAAGATGAGCCGCAACCCAAGAAAAGAGATCGTCCAAGAAAATATCAAAATGGACCAACCGCCCGACAAGTGAGTCCAAAGGTCTCTCTGAAAGCCTTCTCAAGTAATTCAAGCCGGCGGTGGAAGAAGTTGTGTTAGTGGAGACCCAAACTAGCTCCGTAGTTATTGATCAAATGAGCGACTCGCAAAAAACACAATCAATGGAAATGGTGACTATAAGAGAGAAGTATGGTACTCTTCGTTGTCCTAGGGATTTTCATGGAAGACCAACACGATCAAGGTATACGATTATAGAAGAGTATATGAAACAACTCCCTCCACTCATTGTTCCATTTGTTTTGTCCACCGACGAGGTTGATGGGGATGGCAATTGTGGGTTTCACGTCGCCACGGAACAAATTGGTTACTTTGGAGAGGCGGTGAACGAAGATGTCACCCAATGGCAAAATTTAAGAACTAAGATGGCGGTACAACTAATAAAGGACAAGGATTTCTATATGGAGATGATGAAGCAAGGAGATAGGCACGACAAAGAACTAGAGTTCAAAGACTTAGTTGTGCGTGTAAAGTGCGAAAAGGGATTGAAGACAATCGGATCAAGTATTGGATGACAATGCCTAAATGTGGATATCTCTTAGCGGACGCTTTGAATTGCGTGGTACATTTCTTTGTTCCTCCTAGGTATGGACAATCTTTTACGTTTACACCTACAAGGGACGGTTTGCGATGAATCGGTTAAAGATAGAAGAATTGTTATGACATTTGTGAATGAGATGCATTTTATCGGTTTAATAGTAAAGAGGGATTGCCCATTACCTCCATTGGGTGGTTGGAGTGATTACTTCCCAACGAATCATTGTAACGATTGGTTGAAACAATATGAGACCAACATGTTGGATTGGGATCGCGTCATGAAGGAGGATTTCTCGGAAGGCCTCTTTGGAATTGGTTCCCTCGGATGATGAAGATGAATGATAGTTATGTTTGAAAGATGTATTTTGAAGTTTCCCTATTTGTACATGTTTTTGGAATTTTTGAAAATGCGAAGTATAAAGCTATAATCGGTAGTTATATTTTTAATATATCAACCGATTATACAAGCTTTAATAAGCGAGACTCAATCAATATTATAATCGGTTATTAACTTTTTGGAATTTATCTTCCGATTGTAAAGCTGACAAAACAAGCTGAAATTTTTTTTTCCCAAGAATCGGTAGATTACATATTACATAAACATCCGATTGTCACCAAACTCTGACAAAAAAAAACTAAAATTTTTTTCCAGAATCGGTAGACAACATATTGCATAAACTTCGGATTGACAACAAACTCTGACAAAAAAAATGAAATTTCTTCCCAGAATCGGTAGACAACATATTGCATAAACTTAGATTGTCACCAAAGTCGACAAAAAGGTGAAAATCATCCCAGAATCGGTAGAAAAATATAAAATAATAACTTCCATGTAACCATCAATCGACATTTATCTTGTTGCGACGGACTTCGAGAATTCATAACTTCCATCATAAGTGAATTCTTCACCCTTTTCCACTAAAGTACTGTCTTTTTGCGAGTGTCTCCTACATAAACAAACATAAAATAATGTTAACTTCGTTTTAGTAAGAAAGATTAGACACCGGTGTTATTTAAAAAGAATAACCGAGCGTTATACTTACAAATTGTTGGATCGACAAGCTTAAGTGGCTAGTGTTAAACATCCTCTTTTGTATCGTTATGTAATCATTTACCCCTTTTTGGACAAGTCGGAAACGATCATGAACTTGTTGGAGTGATCTTTGCTTTGGATTTCCATACTCTCGCACAAATTGGCTATATACCCTCACCCAAAGACTTCGGGTGTTAACCTTCCTGCTATGACATCTTCACTTCTTGTTTCACGATACCATGTTTTCACAATGACCAAATCTTCAATTGCGTCAAACGTTGCCATGCTTGTAAGTTGAGATATAAATGAATTCACAAGAGTAGACGATGGAAAATCTATTTGTAGAATACACGATGCTATATATGTGTTGTTTGGTGCATAAATAAGAAGAGTTTAATTACCCTCTCTTTTTTTTTGAAAATATGGCCATTGATGTACTTTTACAAAGACGTCTTTGAAATTACGTACAATTATTACACACAATCGGTAGGAAATGTTTGAACAAAGCACCCGATTATGCGTAATTGGTAAATATTTATTGTTATATACTTCCGAATATATGATGTTTTGTCAATAGAGTTCTCAGTTTCATTAGAGTAGTATAATCGGAGGTTTATCAATATGTATTATCAACAGATTGTGTGTGGTTTTCGAGGCACGACTAGTTTCTTTTGAACGAACTAACCGTTGGAGTATAATTGGTAGTTAGATCAACAATTAAAACTTCTGATTTTCATAAATATTTTGAAATTCATAACAATATCACCTACACATCATCATAATTTTACATAATATTGAACTCCCGCAATTCTATTACAAGGTATTGTGATTAGAGTCGTGGACGTGTTGGACGAGTCTTAAACGGATTAAATCTTTCCATCGCCTTAAGGATTCTAAAATGAGCTTCATAACGGAAGCTTGATCTTTTCCATCTCCGTCATTCCCCGAGAGATCATTCTATAACCTCATCATTGGTTTCACCCCTCAATCGATATTGATTCACAAGATAAGTTAAATGGACAAATTCTTCGACGTGTACATTTATTGAACCAACTCGGCGAGAAAGATCGGCGGAGTGATGTTGTTTGGGTTACCGGTGTCGTCGCAGAATTTTTTCGTGAATTTTCCCCAAATAACTCATACTCATTATGCCTCCTTGCCTACATTCTTCTCCTCGTCTCGGATAGAATTGAACATAGCGCCTACATAAAGATAAATCTTCTTCAATCGTGAACTCCGTAGGATTAATGAATGGTTGGGCCATTATGTTGAAGATGGTGTTGGAGAAAGTTTAAAGGTATTTGTGTTCCATAGAGAGTAAAAGGATACAATCGGTAGTTAAGCGTATTTTATTGGGGCAAGCGTATACTCGGTAGTCAAATGAAGTATTTTCACTTCCGATTATACGGTTGCCCCAAATTTTGTTTTTAAAATCTCAATTTTTTTCGAATTTGAGAACTATATTAATCGGTAGTTAATAAGACTTCCGATTATACAGTTGCCCTAAATTTAGTTTTTGCAGAAATGTCATTTTTTCCGAATTTGGGAACTAGAATAATCGGTAATTAATATGACTTCCGATTATAAAGTTGCCCCAAATTTCTTCCTTGAAGACATCACCAATTTTGGGAATTTAGGAGCTACTATAATCGGTAGTCTCGTGAGGTTGTTTTCCTCCTTAGATTGTTATAGAAGTCAGATGCGCGTTAGGCACAAAATCGATATTAATCGGTAGTATAATATCGTTACTAAGCTTCCGATTGCTTTATAATAATCGGGCACAAAATAGCTTCCGATTATGTAAGGGCATTAACGTATTCTCCGCGTTTTTGGACATCCCTTAACGGTGTATATGGGTTGGGAATAAAAAGTCGCCCTAATTCTTTTGGGGTCGCCCCTAAAAATACCAGGTTCTTTAGGCATCGTAATGATATTCTTATTTGGTAGTTATGCCTATGAGTCTTATGACAAACCAACATTCCTTGAATTGTCTAAATTGTTCTTTCCAAAAACTCGAGACGTAGTACTCAAAACTCAGCAACCACAATACCATCACATTTGATATCCACCGGTCAAACCGTGAGTCATAAGCTGCCCTTATCCGCTGGGTGTATGGTGCTTATAGAACAATTGTAAGCCCAGAAACCCTAACCCTAACTATAAAAAGGAAACACAACTCGAGAGACAAACGATTCGAATCAGTTTTTGTGCCGTTTAGAAAATCAACTGGTAGCAGAACAAGATGAAGAAACTTAAAGATACGGAAGAAGCAAAATGGTTTATGTATTGATCTGAATAATCGGTATAGGCAGACTCGGAAAATGGATGAAGATGGAATTCCTTGGTCTGTCTTTGTTGAAAGGGTATACTCTAGTTCTTTAAACATCTTTGTTTATTATTGTAACACCCTAAATTACAATTAGGGATACTTAGATCTGAGCTGTGGGTTTATAAATTACTTGTGAAGAACAAGTGGAGGTTCACTTGTGAAATCAATTGGCTTACATTGATGTTGTTAGGTTATTGATTTGTGTATGGGGTTTTGGGTTTGATTGCTGTAGTTTGCTAGGAACGACCAAAAGTGATGAATGAATATGAATGATTTAGTGTTTTTTTTTTTTTTTTTTTTTTTTAATTCTTAGGCTGTGGATTCTTCTACTTACGATGATAGGCTCTAATTTTCATGCTGAGCAGGTAATAACACCTCTTTGTCTTAATCACCAGGTATTCATATTTCAGAATTGATTTATGATGTTTAAGTTCATCATTTTGTAACTAAATTAGGATTTTCTATTCTATTGGTTAATTGCCAAGTCATTCATCATCTATTTGTTACACAATCAGAAATCGCAGAGAAGTCGAAGAGCAAAAGGTTGCCATGATTGACAAAGGCTTGCAAGATTGGCAGGACTCAGGAGAGAAAAAACCAAGGAGACTAGTTACAAACGGAAAGGAATTTGGAGAAATGGAAGAGTACATTCACAAACGAATGACAGTCAAGGTAACCCAGCTGAACCTTCTTGTCTGATCAAAATCTTAATGGTAATTAAAAATCAACTGGATTGGGAAGCTGACAATTCTTTGCTTGCATGTGAGCTCGAATCTGTTTTGAACCATGCTTACATTTGTTACATCACATTAATAATGAGTTTTTGCTGCCATTAATTTGTTGATTAATTTGTTGATATCAGTTTCATTTGCTTTTCAGGTTGTATGTCTAGTATTTGGGTCGAAAAGATGCATTGGACCAGATAATCCAGGTCGGGATCCTTGTCTTGGAAACACTATGAAGCCAAAACAATTCTGGGGGTGAGGACTCACCATTCAATAAGGCTGCGGAGTTAATAAACGAGATAGCTGAACAGGCTTTGACAGCTGGAATGACAGCGAAAAGGATTGCGGAACTGGAGATACTAGTCGCTACATTGGTAATTAATTTTGTTTCTGTAATTTTCAATGAATAGTAAAAATAATGTTACTTTGGGATGGCTTTCTGGCCGTCCTTGAAGGCCTTCTGTTCTGTAGTCGCAGTGAGAGGTGAACCCACTGATTGGTCATGTTTGACCTGACCCATAAGTAAAATTTGGAATCAGCAAGATTCGTAATATAAGTATGAAGCCTATGCCTTGGCAGCTAAACATGTTATACTAGTTATTTGGCATTGCCACTTTGCTAAAATTCTAGATTTCAGTTATAATGTATAGTATTATCTCATTTTATCTTTGATTATTACTAATCCGCGATTCTTTTTTTTTTTGTAGATTCCAACTTATGGGTCCAAGGAATAGGCTCCCTACAAAAGTGGCAGTTGAAGGTGTTTAGTACACAAGGATTCTCTGTCATGTCCAAGGAACTAGCAAATTGGTAATTCGGGATGAAACATTAGAGGTACACCTTAAATTTACATGGTTTGATTGTGCATGTTGCTAGTGGTGCAAGTCAATTATCCTATGATTGGTTGATCAAAAAAGTAGAATGCTTTTAGCTGTCAAATACGGGAAATGAGTATAACTAAGTTTAGGCACCTTATACACCTAGTTATTAAGAGAACAAGAATTTCTCTAAGACTACTAGCACCAGGAATATATATTGGATCCTCAAAACACTAATTGGATTGATGTTTTCCTATTTTATTACTAAGTTGAGACATCAAGATAGTGGTATTCAAGTAAGATGAGTTTTTTCCATTACTCTTTCCATGTATGTCGGGATTTTCTCTACAATGCTGGTTTTTAGATCACTATATGATGTATTGGGTGTTTTTTTTTCTGTCAGAAATCTAAATCAGGGTAATAGTGAAGCTAACTTGTTAACAATTCAGGAAATTTTACATGGCTTTATATTGGTACAGCTACATCTATACGTTTGAAATTGGAAAAGAAAATTTATGCTTTGGGGTTTGGTATAATTCTTTGAAATTCGAGAAAGACGAGCATACTCTGATATATGCTACAGCTCTTGGTACTACCATGTCACCTAAAAACTCCATTTTTGACAGATTTTGATTTCTCGAACTCATTTCTCGACTCGAATTCAGACTTGCATTTCAAAACTCAGTTACTTGCCCGCTTCTGTACCACGTTTCATATCCGCTTCATTGAAGAGTCATGACTCCAGATGCTTCTGCGGAAGAGTTATGCATCTCTTGTACGTCGGTAAATAGCAGTGCGCAAACCACACTATACAAGACCTTAACCAATGAAACATTAACCAACTTCGCCCATTGTACTTATGGATCTTGATTTACTTCTGATTTGATTTGGGATGTAATGCAAACAAAACACTTAGCTGTACAGAAATTATCTGAGATAAAGAGAGGTATTGGCATTCTGTCTCTTCTATTCGTCTTTTAGAACCTAATCTTGATAGTATTGATACTAGGAAATGGTTAGGCACCAAGGGTGGTATGGTTTCAGTCAAATCTGCTTATAATTATCTTTCTCACAGAAATACACATGTTCGTAAAGTTGGCTGGTATAAGATTTGGTATCTGCAGGTCATTCCTATGGTTGAGAATTTTTTGTGGAAAACTTTATCTTTTGCTTATCTGTTAGAGATCATATTGGTAGATTTGTTCCTATAGATGTCACTTGTCCTCTTTGTAATTACAGTTGACTATCTGTTTACTTAATGTTCTTTTGCTGAAGCTATACGGAGAGGTCTTTCTATACGAAGACAGATCTTTCTATGATTGGTGTGTTTATTGGCTGTCTGACAATACTTTATAAGAATCAGATTGCATATATTTTGTGGTTATGGAAATATAGATGTAATGTAGTTTCCGAGCATGTTCAACCTAATCCTGTAGATCTTATTGGTTCCAACCCTAAAGAAGTGTCTACTCTGATGCTACCTGCTGTTACATTTCAAGTTTCTTCACATTCTTTTGTCATGTTGTTGTTCCTATATTTCTTCTGTTACTTATTTTGTGATAGATAGTAATGCTTACTACGTTTTCTTTGATGCTGCTTTTCTTAAAAATAATCATAAATTTTTCTTATGGCATTGTATGCATGTCTAATTTAGGTGTTATCTCTGAATTTGCAGGAGGAACAAGATCGTATAACTCCTCCACAGGCAGACTCCCGGGCATGCGGAGAGTCGGTATAATTTTCCTAAATGATAATCTTAGTGTTATTACCTCTATGCCGAAGAGAATGATTTTGCTGTTGACTGGAGATCTTTTAACTTTTTGCTTGAAGCTCAGCATCTCAGTCACAATTTCGCTAGTTGTTCTTATACATATGTAAAACGGAAATGCAATGTATTAGCTGATAGGCTTGCTAAATGCATCTTAGTATTCTGTACCTCCTACAGCGTTTCTTCATGTTTCCATCTGGCGCCTCTAGAATTTTATCTGCCAACATAAGTATCAGAGTTGAGTGAAACTAGGCTCTCGCCATAATTCTGCACTTCGCCCACAGGCGCTCGACGACGAATATATGTTTCTCTTGGACTTGTTTTCTTCGGATCATACAGTACAAAAGCACTGCAAGTTTTCAGTAGAATTTTGCCATTCTTGAAAGACCACATCAGCCTCAGAAAAGGAATCATCCTCAACCGGTTATCCTAGGGAAATGGAAAACCGTCTAGTCCAAGATTCGTGAACTCTATACTCCTGCATCACCCACACATCAAACTGAAAATTACAAGCATTAACAAGTAAAAAAATTACAATGAGTGGTAGTAAAAAATTGGGTCGTCGCCTCATTCCCATTCCGATGCCTAGGCCATGGTAATCCGTGACACTAGGCCATGGTCTATGTGTATGACGTTGAGGGCCATGAGCATGGCATCATCCTCCTTCCTTTATACCGATTAAAGCCATGCGGCTGTTTGGTTTTCTCGGATGTCTCCGAAGAGACAAGCATATGGAGAAGTTCAGGATATGTAAAGACATTTCTGTTTTGCATAACCGGCATTGTGGGACTAAACCGGCCTAATCCCATCAGGCATAAATATCTTTCCGACTTCCTTTTCTGATCATGCAATTAAGAATTCCAAATAAGGAAAGATAATCCAAAAGAAAAAACTACTACAGTGTATGAGAAGATCGATGGTGAATTACAATTTCAAAATATCCCTTAGGTGACCGGAAAGGCCCTTATGCTGGATGGGTGTTCATTTGATCCCAGCGTGTAAACATAGACAAAACTTTGAGATGGAAAGACTAAGGGAACAATGGCGATATGTCTGGTGTCCTTTTTCTTCTGATGGAAGAAAGAATTTTATTAACAATCAGAGAAAAGAGAAAAGAAAAACTCACCTACAAGAATTAAATTCATTTTTTTTTTACTTCTATGCTAAGGCTCTCTCTATTATCAGATCATAAACAGTTGTGGAAGAAGGAAGAATTTCATTCAAAGAAAATGTTAAGAGGAGGATCTTTGTTATTGAAGCTCAAGAGTCTAGTTCTACACAAAAAACCAAGAAGTCTGCCAGATGAGTTATACCTTGAAATCCTGATAAGATTACCAGTGAAATCAACATTTACATGCAAGTGTGTTTCTAAGACATGGTTTTCCATAATTTCCGACCCCAATTTCGTTAAGTTACATCTTAACTGTACACTCAGAATAAACAAGTACTCTAGGTTCATGCTTAGTGGTTATGACATTAAGGTCGAGGGAGTTCATATGTACAATATAACAAAACATTCATTATTCTCTACGAGTAAATTTCGTTGTGACGCTCTTTTTCTGGAGCATTACCCATTTAAATCTTCAAAGTTAGTTGGTTCCTGCAATGGTTTGGTCTGGTTAATGCATGGTAGTGGTGTTTCAAAATTGTTTTTTTAGTCTTTGGAATCCAGCCACTAAAGAGTATAAAAGGATACCTGATCCACCGGATAGCATATTTTCGTTCCAAGTCTACCACCGGGCAGCATATTTTGGTTACGATTACAAGAATGAGAATTACAAGTTAGTTTATGGTGGGGATACTCCTACTACTTTTTCAGTGTATGTCTACACGTTAAGATCGAATTCATGGAAAAGCTTTCAAACTAAACCATATTACTTTGCTAGCAAAAATAGCGTGTTTGTTAATGGAGCTCTTCATTGGATAGCTAAAACCCCCAAAGTTATTGTTTCTTTTACTATAAGCGATGAGAGCTTCAAAGAAATACAAATTCCAGGAGATATAATGGCTAAATGTCACCCCTTTGATTATTCGGTTATGGTTTTGAAAGTGTTGGAAGGGTGTCTTTGTGTAGTTCATATGCTGTCTAACGAAGCATGGGTGATGCGGGAATATGGAGTTTGGGGATCTTGGACGGAACATCAAAACACCACTTCGGACAGATTTTTCCACCTGAAGTGGTCTTCTGTGATTTTTTTTTTTTTTTTTTTCGATAAATAGGAGAAATTCATTGAAAAAGAGGTACTTAAGGGTACTCAACCCAATAAATACATCCGATACCAATTTTCTATATACAAGTACGGGTTCTACTGGCCAAGTCGACGGTGAAAGTAGTCAATTAATAAAGTATAGCATTTATTTGAATTGAGGTAATTTTGACTTGAGGCAATTTTAGTGTTAGCTAGAGGAAGTAAACAGACAAGTAGTTTACATGTCTCTTCTTGACGATGCATTATCGTGGCATGTTCAAGTAAGCTAGGTACACCTTTTTGGTGCGTAAGAAGTGTCTCCAAAATTTAAACCAAGAGATTAAATTACGAATGAATGCAAATAAAAGAGAGGGTGGAAATACTCTAAACTCGACGATAAGCGGAATGGACAATTAACAGAAAAAAAATAATAATAATACCACATTAAGAAATTTTGGACTCTAAAATATCTAACATTATATTACACCATCAACCGAAATGGTTAATCTAATGCTAGAGTAACAATGACATTCAGGAAATCAAGTTGGTTCAGCAGGGTGTTTGATTCACAAATGTCGTGAATTGAAAAATTGTGTTTCCCGTGTAATTCGAAATTTGGTGCTCGAAGTATTTTATTCAGTTTTCAACAGCATCTCAATTTATTTGATTTTTCCATGCACAAATGATAAACATAAATCATGAATCATATACACAAATCCCAGAAAGTAGCTATTATATATATTTTTATTCACAACGGATTTAGGAATGGGTTTAAAGAAATATCCAAAACTGATGAATGAGAAATCATACTATTATGATTTACTATTGAGCATGAAGATTTTATTAAAATAAGAGAGAGTGTTCAAGTGGACCAACGAAACAACAATATTAATGGACGATATCAAAAACAAGAAACCGTCTCGCTTAGAGGTGTAAAAAGTGCCGGCCCGACACAGCCCGGCACACGAAGTCGCGTGCTTCACGTGCCATGTGTCGTGCTGTGTTGTGCCAACGATTTAAACGTGATGTGCCGTGCTGTGCTAACGATTTAAACGTGATGTGCCGTGCTGTGCTTTACTAGTCAAAAGCTAGGCACATCACAACCCACGGGCACAACACACGATTATTCGTGTGTTGTGCCGTCTTTGTCTTTGTCTTTGGCACACGTGCTATAAACAATTTGAAATCACTTAATGTATACATTAAGTCGGACATTATCACGAGAATTTAAATAGACAATATATCATTTGAAATTATTTCAAGTAAAATTAACAAGTTTATTCAATAAAAAGAAATAGCCCATCAAATATAAAATTGGATTATTGTCATGTAAATTAATGTTCTAGTCAAATATAAGTGACGATATTATAACAACGATATTGAAATATATTTTCCAAATATTAAGGTATAATATGTGTTGTTATAAATAAGCCAGCATAAAATTTCAAAAACTAGCTAGAATAGTGACTCTTTTGTGAAATATACAAAAAATGTGATGTATTATGCCTTGTTATATGGTGTATTTGTGCATGCTCTGACGTGCTTTCTTAACGTGATGTGATGGGATGGGCCACGTGCTTATCCGTGCCACGTGCTGTGATGTGTTGTGCTATTGTGCCAATTAGGCTAACCCAGCACAACCCACGAAACTAACGTCTTGCATTACCGTCTTTGGGCTTAATCACGTCTTTGGGTTGAGTGAGGATCGATTTTAGCGTGTTGTCTTTGGCCGTACTCGTCTTTGGCACTACCCAATTTACACCTCTAGTCTCGCTCCCGCCTCTCAGAATTTTTTGGGAGGCGGATCTAGTCCCATCCCATCCCATCCCATTTATGAGTGTTGCATTTTTTGTGTTTTTTTTCTTCTAAATAGTTATGCGTGAAGCCTTTTGAAGAAATCTTTGAAAATACGTTGTACCAAAATACACTATCAACTTTTTCTTAGGAAACCTGTATCGACTAAACCCAAATACAATTCCGAGAGTTACAACTTAATGAATGTCAATCAGGAATTATATTAAGAGTTTATATCTCTTTCTCTCACAATCAATATGTAAACGGAAACAAGTCTGTGAACCTGATTATGCCGTGAGAGTTCTTGGAAGATACCAAAGATCAATATCCAAGATCAATCAAGCCGTATCAGTCATATCCAATAATTACGACGGACATATCTACTTTGATTGATTTACGTACAACATGTGATATTTCAATTATAAAGATACAAAACACAAAAATAAATAACACATACACCAAAAAATTTGTCAAAGAGGAAACCGCAAGTGCAGAAAACCTCGAGACCTTGTTCAGTTTGAACACCAAACTGTATTAAGACGCTACAGACTCTAGCCTACTATCAATACTTCAGACTGGAATGTAGTTGAGACCGAATCCATTGCACAGTAATTCAGTTACAGTCGCGCTCCTTACGCCTCTTGAACCCTACAAGACTCTGAGCAATTGATTCCCTTAGATGACATCCTTTACAACCCAAGTGTTGCTTCAAATCAATTGAAGACTTTAAACCAATATGCCTCCCACAGATAAGTATATATGTGATTTCCATTTTGATCGTAACATCAAGGTGAGATAGGAAATCGTTTGCAATAGACAAAGTCCGGCAAACCTCAAAATCCGATACTTACAACTCTTAAAGAGCATCCTAGATTATTATTCACCTCATAAATAAAACCCACTCCGATTTCAAAAAAGAATCGTTATAAAAGAATATACTTGTGGAATCACAAAGTCTGAGACGAACAAACTTTGCGATTTCTATCTATCTTGCATGATCAAAATGAAAATCAACAATCAGTAGCAAGATCTGGATACACGAACTATCAATATAAATATAATCGGACCTGGCTTCAAACAAACCTAAGCGAAGTCTTTTTAGTCGTTAAACCAAAAAAGTTTAAAGGATAATGTTATAGCATTGCTCGGTCGAACAATCAAGCGTTGTTATCTCAAGCTTGTTTGTCAAGTTTAGTTGCCAAAACTATAAGTCTTGATTTCTAGTATACTTATAGCTATGTCTCGGACTATGATAGTAAGTTTAGTTGAGCTTTAGACTCCACGGTGTTCATCGAAGGAAGACGAAAAACTACTCAAGGGAACTTGTGGAACTTCATCAACAAAAGGTATGTAGAGACTTGAACTCATCTATCACTCAAAAGTCTATCTACTCTATCTTCTATTTTGAGACAAAATTCGTATTACTGTTGTTGATGGTGGTCTTTAGCTTAGGGTTAAAATCGTAAAACCCTAGTCGATAAAGTGACGTCACGGGGAACTTGAGTAATAATGTCTCCACTAAGCGCATTAATTGAACCCTTTAATATGTTTGCGAAATTTACCAGGGTACCTTTTTTTTTTAATACTAATTAGGGTTTCGATAGGCCAAACCTTAATTCCCACACCACATGTGCCAATGGCATGTCGTACCAGCCACACCTCTGCGCCAAGGCATGTCAACCATGCCAGCCGCACCATCGTACCAATGGCAAACCATGCCAGCCACGTCTCCGCGCCAAGGCATGCCAACCATGCCACCGCACCACCTTCCAATGGCAAACCATGCCAGCGCGCACCACCGTGCCAATGGCAAACCATGTCATCCACGTCTCGCGCCAAGGCATGCCAACCATGCCGCCCGCACCATTATGTGCCAATGGCAAACCATGCCAGCCCACGTCTCGCGCCAAGGCATGCCGGCGCACCACCGTGCCAATGGCAAACCATGTCGACCCACGTCTCTACCGCGCCAAAGCATTCCAACCATGCTAGCCGCACCATACGCTAAGGGCATACCAAACCCTTGGCCCCACCATGCCAAGCCAACCGCACCTAGCCTTGGCCCCAACCATGCTAAGCGCACCATGCGCCAATGGCATGCCAAACCCTTAGCCCCAAAGATGCAAGCCAATCGCACCTTGCCTTGGCCCCACCATGCCAAGCCGTCCGTGCCAAACCCTTGGCCCCACTAAGCCAAGCCATCTAAGCCATTTTGCCATGGCTTCACCATGAATGCCTTCCCTATGCGGCTACCAAAACGAAGGCGTGCAACGATCAACGGCCACCCTTCCATCCTAGATGCAAATCCTAGCCGTCCAAGCTCGCCAAACAACACATGATAACCTTTGGCCCAAAATCCTAGTTTTGGTCACGGCGAACCGCGCCAAGGCATGCCATGCCACATGTGCCAATGGCATGCCAACCGCCTTGCCGCGCCATACCATGCCGGCCTTCCTTATTGCGGCTACCAAAACGAAGGCGTGCGACGATCAACGGCCACCCTTCCATCCTAGATGCAAATCCTAGCCGTCCAAGTTCACCAAACAACACATGGTAACCTTTGGCCCAAAACCCTAGTTTTTTCCACGACAAACTGCGCCAAGGAATGCCATGCCACATGTACCAATGGCATGCCAAGCTCCTTGCCGCACCATACCATGCCGGCCTTCCCTATTGCGGCTACCAAAAACGAAGGCGTGCGACGATCAACGACCACCCTTCCATCCTAGATGCAAATCCTAGCCTTCCGAGGTCGCCAAACAACGCATAATAACCTTTGGCCCAAAACCCTAGTTTTGGCCACGCCAAACCGCGCCAAGGCATGCCATGCCACATGTGCCAATGGCATGCCAACCGCCTTGTTGCGCCATACCATGCCGGTCTTCCCTATTGCGGCTACCAAAACGAAGGCGTGCGAAGATCAACGACCGACCTTCCATCCTAGATGCGAATCCTAGCCCAATACCCTAGTTTTGGCCACACCAAAGCCATGCCGGCCATGCCACCATGCCGCTGGTTACCAATATACCTCTTGAATTCTTCCTGAGTTTTACTTTCGGGCTGTTTTCACCTCTCGAACGAGCTCAAAACCTAAATATTCCCTCGCAAGGAGATAGTAAATTCTTTTCCATATAGAATAGAGGGGCGGACCATCAAAATCCGAGTTCGTATGAGAATTCTACATCGATTCTAGTAAAGGGCGCTAATTAGGGTTTCAAAGATACCAAACCCTAATCTAAACAAAGCGACAAGCGCTTCCCTTTCAAGCCGCACACTTACAGGTGGCTCCACTCCACGTTAAAGCCATGTCGGCCATGCTTTCATGCCGCTGGCTACCAAACGAAGGGTTGCAACTGTAACGACCCTACTTTCCACATAACCCCGGCCGATGATTAAATAGAAAGTATGTCGTTAATTTTCTGCAACAAGGTACATAACCACAGAAAACCAGGAACATAGTTCCATTACAATTGTATATGCAGATGGGAATTTTATTTCTTAACAAAAATAATGAAGATGTCTAAAGAATTGAAACGATGTACTAGACTTCAATACGAACTAACGAAAGAGAATAAAATGAAGTCTACCCAAAATAAGTATCCCCACTGCCTCACAACTACATAACGGAAAAAATAAATAAAAGAAGAAGTGTAGATGTCCACCCTCAGTTAGATATCTTCAGAATATCCACCGGAACTGGAATCAATCAAACTCCCTCACGACTCCTAACAACACCTGAAAAAGATAATCAACGGGAGTTAAACTCCAAAGCAAGTCCACTTCACCTTCAAGAAACGGAGAAAAAAAAAGAATGAATCTCATAGAATAAGGACGGCCATCTATCTGTGGGTCGACAAACATTTTCATAAACAAAACCAAAATCTTATATAATAATCAGAGAAACTACGAAAAATAATAACAATTCAACCTATTAAGAGTAAATAATGGAAAATTCCCAATCTCTGCCTAACGAAATCCCAAATCAAGGAAAGAACAGTACAAAACTCAATCCGTCGCACCCTGATTTCTTAACATTTCGTCCATAATGCACTCGGAGTAGGAACGCATCCACTATGGCAATTTATTCCTTTTGTTCAGAATAAATTCAAAATCTACACATCGTTAACACAAACTGTATAGATACAACGAAAGTAGAAACACCCCCGGTACTCAACCACGTTCTCGAAGTAGGTGCACATATGGAAACACCACCGGTACTCAACCACATTTTCAAGTAGGTGCACATCTACGCCACATATACTCAGCCTCGTCCAAAAATCACACTCATAGTATCAAGAAAATCTAAATATTTTGCGTATTCCAAGTCTACCATGAAACACTATTGGATACTAATTCATTTGATGCATATACGTCACATATTTGTTAGTTCACACGTCCAAAATGTCATCAAGAATTTAATCACCTAACAAGCAGTGAGTTCACACAATATCATTTGTTAATTATAGTGAATCCATTTCCACCTTGATATGGATAGTGACTAGACGCAAGTAGCTCAACCATATTATAGTAAACGAGAAACTAAACCAACTCAATATACAAGCCAATTATGCTATCTTAGTTAAACTTATCCGTAAAACAGCCACACACAACAACTATCCAACTAGCTATAACTTAGTCCTGCTAGAACAAAAATTAGTCCGCCACGCATCATCTAGTTAACCTCACAAAAATAAAATAGCACGAATCAAGAAAAAAGATCTTTAGTTTCCAATACCCACATAACTATGAGAACTAATAAACTCTAGAATTTCTTGCATGGTATGTACTCATCAATATTCTAGATGCATTATGATTTACTACCTACCAGATCAATTGTTTATATTTACCCAATTTAGTACCTATCATATCGATCCTTTATATTTACCCATAACAAGAAGCATGACGTAAACTTGCCTTAGATTTTCGAGAACGTGACCAAGCGATCAATCTAGATAAAAATTCCTTCCCTATCAAGCCCGCCTAGTTCTCCTCTGAAAATTATTTTTCTACCTCTTTACTTGCTACGTCATGCCCAGTTAAACAATATATCTATTCCGATGCGAAGAGATATATATAAATCTCATTAACCCTAAATACTAAGTCAAAAGTTTAGGGTAAACTAAACAAAACACTCTTAACTGATACGGGGTACCTACTGATGACTAAAGTGTCCGCTACTATAATATTCTAGTGAAATTTTTATCTACGCAAGGAAAAAATAAAATTGATGTATATTACGAGTCTACCCCTCTAGAAAAAGGATTCCGTCCTCGAATCAGATTTACCTCAATTAAAAAGATGCGGGTAAGAACGGTGGATAACATCCTCACGCTCCCAAGAAGCCTCTCGTTCGTTTTGTGGATTCCATTGCACTTTTACGAATGGTATTTCCCGAGACCTTAATTTCCTAACCTTGTCTTTCTACGATCCGAACACCCTTTTCTTCATATGTGGCATCCGGTTTCACAACTAACTCACTAAGGTCAGCTTGTTGAGATCGCTCCTCATCTCTTAAGTGTCTACGTAGCATAGAGACATGAAATACGTTGTGCACTCTAGATAACTGCTATGGTAAATCCAACTGGTATGCCACATTTCCAATCTTCTTAGTTATAGGAAAGGTCCTATAAACCTAGGAGCCAATTTCCCTTTCTTCCCAAACCTCATGACTCCTTTCATAGGAGACACTTTAAGTAACACTTCATCTCCGGAGGCTTCAAGAGGTAATGGTCGTCGTTTCCTATCGGATAACTCTTGTCTACTCCGAGCTTTACGAAGACAATCCTTAACCACTAGGATCTTCTCCGTAGTGAGTCGAACAAATCAGGCCCCAAAAATCTCTTTTCACCAACTTCTACCCAACATGCCGGGTGAACGACAAGGTCTTCCATAAAGAGCTTCAAAAGGAGCCATACCAATACTCGACTGATAACTATTATTGTAAGCAAATTCTGCCCATGGTAAATAATCATCCCAATTTCCTTGGAAATCTAGCACACATGCTCGAAGCATATCCTCCAATATTTGATTAACTCTCTCTGTCTGACCATCAGTCTGAGGATGAAATGAAGTACTAAAATCCAAATCAACCCAAAGCTTGTTTAAGAAAGCTTCTCCAAAATTTGGAAATGAATTGAGCACCCCTATCGGAAATAATTGAGGCGGCGTTCCATGCAATACCACAATCTTCTCTACATAGAGCTTACATAATCTATCCACGCCTGTAGGTAGTATGCCTTTGGTAAAAAGTGTCTTGACTTAGTCAACCGATCCACTATTACCCAAATAGAGTCATGTCCTCTCTTTGATCTCGGTAGTCCAACTATAAAATCCATGGAAATATTTTCCCATTTCCATTACGGTATTGGGAGTGGTTGTAATTCTCCGGTGGCTTTTGGTGCTCAATCTTAACTGCGACATGTTCGGCATTTAGAAACATATTCACCAATATCTCGCTTCATACTTTTCCACCAAAACTGTCTACGCAAATCCTTATACATTTTTGTAGCTCCGGGGATGGATAGTGTAGCGACTACGGTGAGCTCCATCTAATACCTCACGTCGCAATCAAGGCGTCCACGGGTACACATAACCGACCTCGAATCCGAAGCCCACCATCCATCCCAACATCAAAATCTTCACTTAAGTCTCCCGATCCAAGTAGTTTCACACACCAATCATCCTTGGCCGAGCACCAACAATACGGCTAATAAGTGCGGGTTGTACCACAAGATTTCCCAAAATGCTTGAGAAGTAGAAGAATTCTTAACGTCTAAGAAAAACTGTTGTCTCTAACATCTTCCACTCTTCCACCATCATGAAAGCTAACAAACCCCTTGGTTTTCGACTCAAGGCATCGGCTACAACATTCGCCTTACCGGGGTGATATTGTAAGCCGAAAGTATAATCATTGATGAGCTCCATCCATCGACGTTGTCTCATATTCAAATCCTTCTGGGAAAATAGATACTTGAGACTCTTATGATCGTTGAAAAGCTCAAATCTCTCGCCATACAAGTAATGACGCCACAACTTGAGCAAAAACTACCGCCGCTAACTCCAAGTCATGGGTTGGATAATTCTTCTCATGAATATGCAATTGCCTAGATGCATAAGCAATAACCTTACCTTCCCCGCATCAAAACACATCCCAATCCCGAGTGAGGCATCGTGTAAACCACTAGATCCTTTCCTTCTTCGGGTAAGGTCAAAATCAAAATTTGAAGTAAGCTTAATCTTAAGCTCTGAAAAGCGTCTTCACACTTAGAATCCCAAACAAACAATACTCCCTTCTTAGTTAGCCTAGTAAGAGGTCCTGAAATACGAGAAAAATCTTTAATGAAACGACGGTAATATCCAACTAAACCAAGAAAACTTGAATCTCGAAACCGTCGTAGGTTGTTTCCAACTCAAAACTGCCTCAATCTTGGAAGGGTCTACAGAAACTCCAGATTTAGATATCACATGCCCCAAAAACTTAATTGATTGTTGCCAAAATTCACATTTCGAAAATTTTGCAAACAACTGATGCTCCCTCAAGGTCTGCAACACTAAACGTAAGTGTTCCACGTGTTGCTCCCGAGTCTTAGAGTACACAAGAATATCATCGATAAAAACAATAACAAACCGATCAAGAAAATCTCTAAATACTCGATTCATCAAGTCCATAAAAACCGCAGTGCATTCGTAAGCAAAAGGCATCACCGAGAAACTCATAAGAACCATAACAATTTAGTCGGAATGCGGTCTTAGATATATCTTGCTCTCTAACCGAAGTTCGATGATAACCGAGATCGCAAATCTATCTTCGAAAACCATATAGCCCCTTTCAATCGGTCAAAAAGATCATTAATCCTAGGTAAAGGATACTTGTTTCTTATCGTGACCTTGTTCGGTTCACGGTAGTCAACACACAATCGTAAAGAACCATCTTTCTTCTTCACAAATAAAAACAGAGCACCCCATGGCGAAGAACTACGTCGAATAAATCCTTGACTTAAAAAGTTGGTCAATTTGAGACTTCATTCCGCATTTCCTTTGGAGCCATTCAGCCAGGAGCACGAGCAATTGGTGTCGCACTGCCTGGTTGAAGTTCGATCTGAACTCCACTTGCCTATTTGGAGGTAATCCAGGAACCTCTCGGAACAAATCCGCAAAATCGAGACACAACTAGTATACTCATGATCTGTAGAGACTCATTATCTACTACTTCACCCTCAATATGGCTAAGGAAAGCTTGTACAAAAAGACTTCGAGATGTAGTCTGCACCACTAACTTAGATTGACCTGGCTTTGCAAATGTGATTGTCTTGTCGGCACAATCCAATTGCACAAAGTTAGAAGATAACCAAGTCCATTCCTAATATTACATCGTAAGGAACCATCTCTAACACATAAAGATCCGCAAAATGCTCAACATCTCCAATCATAATAGGACAAGAATCAACCTTGTTACTCAACTCTACCATACTACTAGTAGGGTGGAAACACATAACGGAATATCACACACTTTCATAGAAAAGATTTACCATGCGAACTAACTTAGAAGAAATGAAAGAATGAGTAGCTCCGGTATCAAATAAAATACTAACTCTCCTAAAATAAAGAAAGTACCTCCCAAAGTAGCATTCTCCGTCTCAGGAGGTTGCACGGCAAAGAGTTGACCACGAGGCTGCACATTACTTTGTAACCGAGTGTTTGGTTGCTCACGTCTATCTCTTGTCCCTTTATCTTTGGTACATTCGATGCCTTGTGACCCCTTTCCCACGACAGTTATAGCAAAACCCATAGAAGTTAATTGGTTTTGCGAAAGAATTGACCTCACCCTCGGGGCGCTCACGCGCCCCCTTCATTACCACCATTCTTCTGACCACGGTTCCCTTGATTCCAATACCCCTTCCTTTTCTTCCCTGGCTGATCTCCTTTTTGAGTGACATTCTGGGTTTGCTGGTTCTTACCACTTCCATGTTGACCTGAAGAAACCTTGGATGCACGGTCAACCTTATTATCCTTCTTTAAGTATTCCTCATCCCTCTTATGAGCCAAGAAATCTTGCTCAAGCTCTCTCAGCACATTCAATGTGCCCTAACATATGTGTCGATCATATGATTTGCAACAATATGCCTTCGATACACGGTATTTAGACCATAAACAAACCTACGTCTATTTTTTCTCTTCGGTATCCACCAAGTGAGGTACAAACATCGGCAATCTTGAGTATTCAATCTCGTACTCTGTAACGGATAAAGTACCACAGCTTAAATGAAAGAAACTCTCTCTCCTTAGCATTTCGAATACTCTGAGGGAAATACTTGTCATCAAACATACGAATGAAGTCTGTCCATGTCATGGTGGCATGGTCCAATCCACGTGAAGCTGAAGTCCACCAAGTATGAGCATCTCCAGTGAGCTCAAAGGTAGCTAATCTCTGCTTAAAGACTTCATTGCAAGAAGGTCCTATGGCCCTAAAAAATCTTGACCATCTCATCCTTCCATTCATGGGCTATCATTGAGTTATCGGACTTTCCATAAAATTCTTTTGGGTTCAACTTCTTGAACTCAAACCCCAACCTTTCTATACCTATCTTCCTCGGTTTCAGCAGCGGTCCTTGGGTTACGATGATTGTTGACTTGTCCAAAGATTTTGGTTCATAACAGCCGTGCTTGTTGCTTGGGCTATTAACCTGGGTCACAGTGCCATATTCACATTCACGGTCGATTTCCTAATTGTGGTTCATCTCCATCAATAGGACCTCCATTTAGGTACTACCTCTTCCGGTACCGAGATTGCGTCTCCTAGTACCACACCTTGACATTCCTATATAAGTCAATGATAATCTTAGAAAAGAATACGGTAAATATACTAATCTTTATAAAGCATATCCAAACCATGGATATACCTAACCAAACGTCCTAGGCTCACTCCCCCCAAGTCCTGTAGTTACTCTAACCTAAGCTACGATACCAAGCAGAATGACCCTACTTTCCATAACCCCGCCGATGATTAAATAGAAAGTATGTCGTTAATTTTCTTGAAGGTACATAAATCACGAGAAAACCAGAACATAGTTCCATTACAATTGTATATGCGGATGGGAATTTTATTTCTTAACAAAAATAATGAAGATGTCTAAAGAATTGAAACGATGTACTAGACTTCAATACGAACTAACGAAAGAGAATAAAATGAAGTCTACCCAAAATAAGTATCCCCACCGCCTCACAACTACATAACGGAAAAAATAAATAAAAGAAGAAGGTAGATGTCCACCCTCGCTTAGATATCTTCAATATCCACCGAATCGAATCAATCAAACTCCCTCACGACTCCTAACAACACCAAAAGATAATCAACGGAGTTAAACTCCAAAGCAAGTCCACTTCACCTTCAAGAAACGGAGAAAAAAAGAATGAATCTCATAGAATAAGGACGGCCATCTATCCGTGGGTCGACAAACATTTTCATAAACAAAACCAAAATCTTATATAATAATCGAGAAACTACGAAAAATAATAACAATTCAACCTATTAAGAGTAAATAATGGAAAATTCCCAATCTCTCGCTGAAATCCCAAATCAAGGAAAGAATAGTACAAAACTCAATCCGTCGCACCCTGATTTCTTAACATTTCGTCCATAATGCACTCGGAGTAGGAACGCATCCACTTATGGCAATTTATTCCTTTTGTTCAATAAATTCAAAATCTACACATCGTTAACACAAACTCGTATAGATACAACGAAAGTAGAAACACCCCGGTACTCAACCACGTTCTCGAAGTAGGTGCACATATGGAAACACCACCTTGTACTCAACCACATTTTCAAGTAGGTGCACATCTACTGCCACATATACTCGGCCTCGTCCAAAATCACACTCATAGTATCGGCAAATCTAAATATTTTGCGTATTCCAAGTCTACCATGAAACACTATTGGATACTAATTCATTTGATGCATATACGTCACATATTTGTTAGTTCACACGTCCAAAATGTCATCAAGAATTTAATCACCTAACAAGCGGTGAGTTCACACAATATCATTTGTTAATTATAGTGAATCCATTTCCACCTTGATATGGATAGTGACTAGACGCAAGTAGCTCAACCATATTATAGTAAACGAGAAACTAAACCAACTCAATATACAAGCCAATTATGCTATCTTAGTTAAACTTATCCAGTAAAACAACCACACACAACAACTATCCAACTAGCTATAACTTAGTCCTCGCTAGAACAAAAATTAGTCCGCCACGATCATCTAGTTAACCTCACAAAAATAAAATAGCACGAATCAAGAAAAAGATCTTTAGTTTCCAATACCCACACAACCATGAGGACTAATTAACTCTAGAATTTCTTGCAAGGTCTGTACTCATCAACATTCTAGATGCATTACGATTTACTACCTACCAGATCAACTCTTTATATTAACCCAATTTAGTACCTATCGATCGATCCTTTATATTTACCCATAACAAGAAGCATGACGTAAACTTGCCTTAGATTTTCGAGAACGTGACCGGCGACGGACTGATCAATCTAGATAAAAATTCCTTCCCCTATCAAGCCCGCCTAGTTCTCCTCTGAAAATTATTTTTCTACCTCTTTACTTGCTACGTCGCCGCCGTTAAACAATATATCTATTCCAGTACGCGAAGAGATATATATAAATCTCATTAACCCTAAATACTAAGTCAAAAGTTTAGGGTAAACTAAACAAAACACTCTTAACTGATACGGGGTACCTACTGATGACTAAAGTGTCCGCTACTATAATATTCTAGTGAAATTTTTATCTACGCAAGGAAAAAATAAAATTGATGTATATTACAGCAACAATCATCGGCCACCCTTTCATCTAAGATGTAGATCTTAGCCATCCAAGGTCACCAACTAACGCATATCCACCTTTGGCCCAATGACAAAATCCTAGCTTGGCCACGCCTAAGCCATGCCGGACATGCTTTCATGCCGCGGGATACCAAGCGAAGGGTTGCAATAATCAACGGCTACCCTTCTAAATCTAGACAAAGCAGCAAGCGCTTCCCTTTCAAGCCGCACACTGCCAGTGACTCCACTCCACGTCAAAGCCATGACGGCCATGCTTTCATGCCACTGACTACCAAACGAAGGGTTGCAACAATCAACGACCACCCTTCCATCTAAGATGCAGATCTTAGCCGTCCAAGGTCACCATCTAACACATAGCCACCTTTGGCCCAATGCCAAAATCCTAGCCTGGACACGCCTAAGCCATGCCGGCCATGCTGGCCATGCTTTCATGCCGCTGGATACCAAGCGAAGGGTTGCAATAATCAACGGCTACTCTTCCTCTCTAGATGCAAAATCTCGACCGTCGAGGGTCACCATCGAGCCGGCAAGTCTCCCAAGATCAACTTGCCAAACATCAACAACTTGCTACATGTTTTCCACGAAAACACTCGAGACATCAACGCATGTCACAAACTGGGGGATGCTCATTGGGTATTGGTTTGGCGGTTGACAGCGTGCGGCGTACACTACGCCCGTTATAAGAAAGTTTCATAAGGATAAGGCGGTTAGTAAATACATGGAATAATGGTGAAACACTTTCTTTTATGGAACATCAATTCCAAGCGTTACCGGTTACCACCTCCTCCCATTTAATCACCCGTTTTCCATTTCTTAATGAGACCAGAGTACGTTTCACTTCGACTTGTATAAATAGGCATTACCTATTTCCACCGAACAACAAGTTCAGGTCGGGAGCATATAACACTCGAAGAAAAACATTTGTTAGGTCTCCATCTAAGTTAGCTTCCCACTTTTATAATACAAGTCGTAAAAACAACTACTCTTCCGTAATCAACTATTCTCGTCTCAACACTTTCTTCGCTTCCCTACCCAAAACCAACCCTTCTCCTTCAGTTTGTGACCGAAGCAAGTCCGGAACGATCATTTCTTGGTTTAGGCGGATTTGTACAGATTGATCTCTCGAATCTAAAAGTACTCCCTTGCAGTACATTGTTTAGGGTTTAAATTCATTTCTCACCCACACACACGAAATTACCAAAATCAGCAGAAACGTTTTTCACCCTCAAACAACTATATAGACTTCAATTATACACATTTGATGTTTCGAGTCGAGTTTATCTCGCTTATCTTTTTATCGAAATATGTGTTGGTAAGCTTTCGCTTTAACCAAGTTCATCTTTTATTCTTGACGCAAGTCAAAAGATGATCATATGAAAATCGCCTTGTAACATCTTACATGATTTGTGTTAGACAATCATTTGGTGTAGACTCAGAATGTTTCTTATTGATCATTCGATCACTTGAAAATTGCTTGAAAGCTAATAGTTTGTGAGACCGCTATTGTCGTCTTCTAAGAATGTTTCAATTATTTAAATGAGGGTTTAGAATATACAACCATGATTGGGTTTAAATATATTGTGTGTATTCACATTTGTGTATAGTCCAAAATCCGTGAACCATGGTATGCGCACACGTACACGTACTGGCTGGTTATGGAAGTCCGGAAACTAGGTATGCATACCATCGGAAGTTCAAGTTCCGTGAATTTCTGTTGGAGTTTGTAAAAGTACTAGTACGCGTACCCGTTCGCGTACTGGCGAAACCCAAACTCGATCCGGCTACTTGAGTATGCGTACACGTTTGCATACTTGAGAAGGTTATGTTCTAAAATCGGTTTTTTCATGAACTAATACATTTATAAATTAAGGAATGAAATACTTTGCAAACCGTGGCTATAATGTTCATGAAACGATTCAAGTGAATCAAAATCGATTTTTCTTCAATTGTGTCATATATACTTCTATGAGAATATAAACAATTGAACAACTCTAACTAGTTATGATAAAGATGAATTAGGTTGATATGAAAGTACTCATATGCCTAACCTCGATTAACTATTGTTGAACCAACCGTGTGCACACGTTTAGGTACGGTTACTCTTATCTAAATGAAAGCACATTTCATTTGTGTGTAACAAGCTAAGACCATCTAACGATGGAGAGATGTTGCTTTGGTTTCAAAAAAACTTAGCTTGGCTTTTAGATCAGATTTCATCTAACAGTGAATATTGATTTCTTTGCTTCAAAGCTATCAAACCATGATTTGAAGACTATATAAAGGAGAACTCTAGCAACTAGGAAACCTAATCCCCACACCTTATGTGTGATACTAGTTGCTACTAGAGTCGATTCTCCTTTAGCCTTAGGTTTGGCGACTCAGTGATATCATTTCACAACCGATTTGATTGGCAACATCCAGTCATCAAGTAATCTTTGATTTCATTAATCAGACTCTTTGATTAATGGATAGCTGGGAGTCTGGGACAACATCTACTATTAGTAAGGTTGAAGATGTAGAGGTTGTACTTAGGTTGGTTCCGGTATGGATTATATGTTGACATACTCAATAGTGCACGCTCAAGTTCTTACCTTCTTTATTAAGCAAGGGAGCACTATGGACAGGTCGATGGGACCAGACTTTCAGAGACCCTCAGCTTCAATACAATTCTTGCTCAGTATATATCCATCATTCTATTGGCGGCAATGTGTATCTTCGTTTCAGTAGCTAAAACTTTTAATGGAAAATCCAACGCGTAAAACAATACTTCGAAGAATTGGCGGTGGTGGCACATCTATTTCTCGCTATGACACTGGGTTGTAGCAAACTAGTGGATCATAAATTGAACTAGAGTTTGGATTGTGCGGTGTGAAATAGTAACTTGCCTTTTGCTTTTTTGTTGGTTTGGGGAGTTCTGGAAACAAAGAAATTCCTGCACTTTTGAAGGGATGGCACTACCCACAAGATATACTCTCATCAAGAAAATCAAATCTCTACGGTGTGCGATATTTAGTATCTACAACTCTCATCAAGAAAATCAAATCTCTATAGGTGTATCATCCAGAGGGATTAGATTATGTACCAAAGCTCGCAGTTTTGATGTTGAATTGAGCAACCAGCGCTTTCTTTTTTTGGATTGTTTTCACTCTGTGGTGCTGATTTGTTTCCTACTAGGGATCTCTCTCTTTCTCACTAACTGATCAATCTCTAGAACAAAGCGAAATACGGCAAACAAAAATTCATGGTAATTAGGAACTAGTTCTAAATTATTGCTCTTGTTGGCTCTCTCATTTGACATAACTTGATTCTCTCTTGTTAATGTCCGTGTAGATTATCCCAATTTTTAAGAATTGGTGGAAGCTCCAGTAGTGATGCTCAAGGTTATATTGCAGCCGTCACTAAGTTTAAGTTTCAAGAACTTGCAGCTGCCACCAAGATTTTTTTCCCAACAATCCCTTTTGGGCGAGGAGAACGTGGGCGCACACACAAAGGTTGTTTAAAGAGCAGTGGAAAGTTTAGCTAGTAATATCCATTAGCCTAAGAAGAGTGTTGAGATTATTAGTCCCACAGTATATGGGTAATTAAGATCCTGCGGTTTATAATCTCTTAGGGCCTCTCCACTTGAATGCCCGTATTCTAACATGGTATCAGAGCAGGCTATTTGTGATGAGTCATTTGACCGCGCCTTTACTCCGCGTCATCCGATTTGTTGTCCACGTGTTAGAACCTATGAGGCTACACGTGAGGGGGCATGTTGATATTATTAGTCCCACTGTGGTTGCAGGATTTCCTACAACCACACCCCTCCAAGATTATATACTATTCTAATCAAATTCCATGATCAATTCACAAAGTTTTATTTATCTTTTTAATGATTCTTTACAAGAGTAATGAGAATTACAAGGAAATCAAATTAGCTCTAGACTTTCTCTCTCCTATTTGTTCTCCTCTCACTCCCTAAAAAGATTTCTCTCATCTCGACTTTGCTTGGTCCTTTATATAGGAGATTACATAGTGGATGACAGCTAAGCCAACCTTTATTTTCGGATCTGATCTGCGTCGTTCTCGCAAGCTTACAAGGGTTTTCTTCGCAAGATAATCCCAACCTTCGCAGAATCTTCACACTTTCCTTATGATTTAGTTGACGTCACTCGCTACGTCATTTCTCTAACACTCTGCGATACCTTCGCAATCACCCTTTAGTTAAAAGCTCGCTGAGATATAATTGTTGCGAGATTCTGTTCCTATATTTTGCCTCTTCTCATGTCTTCTCTGTGAAGAAGAGAATGATATGAGAATTTCTATCTCTAAATGCCGCAACCGCTTATTTTTCCCTATCCTTTTCCACCGACAACCTTCCTTGATTTCCGCCAAATAAGTTATACATGTTTCTTTTACCATTGTTTTATGAGATCCTTTCCCATGCGAATTTTTCGCGAGCCATCTATCAATTGTGTGGAGATTGCATCCGACTCATACTTGAGTTTGCCTATCGCGGTGCAGGCTTGGGGTCTCTTTATCCATCAAAACTTAGAGATCCTAAATTCGCTGACTTAGAGATTATCCCTGAGAAATATATTGTGGAGAGTTTCTTTGAGAATTACGAAGTAATCACTATGGAAAAAAAAACACTCGCTGGGGTGTTCGTTTGAAAAAGAAAGAAAATATTGCCAGCGAAAAGATGTTAATGCAAGATATTGATTGGCATTCTGGCACTAAAAAAACTCCACGCCAATCAAAAGATGATAAATGGTGCGTCTTTCCCTTAAGTCTAAAGGGTCCTTACATCTCTGGTTCTAACATGCTACCTGAAAATCTCGCTGCGTATCAACCTTGGGTATTTACATGGCCCAAAAATAAAGCAGAGGTATGTTTCCAAACTTCGCTCAATATGTGATTTTCCCTTTACTCCTATTCCATTCTTTCTTATCTTGCGAAATTTTCAGATTGCGAAGCTGACGAAATATTACAACAAGACTCGGAAAGCAAGCGTCTTATCAGCATTACGGGCGATCACGGATGAAGTAAGAAATGTTCTTTTGTGTTATTATAACAATATTGTTGCCTCTATTTCTTATCTTCATGCGTGTACGCAGGTTGAAATTGGAGTTGTTCCAGAAGCTGAAGAACCTAGCAAGATTGCGAAAATTACAGGTAAGAATAAAGGTATTCTTCGCAAGAAGCAATCAACTATCCCATTTTCAAAGAAACGAAGACTTCGTTCTCATTCTCCTTCAAATCTTCAATCGGATGAAAGCATGGATGAAGAATCCGAGACTTCTTTCGCAAATGAAAGTTCTTCCCCTGAATCATCTATGGCGCAACGATCTGGCATATTCTCTGATTCTCTACAAGGGATATGCAACATTCCTTTATCTAACACCTGTCGGGCACTCGCAAATATCTGTGACGCCCCTGTTTTAGATGATAATCCATCCCTTCATGGCGTTTCTAGATCTATTACTCCAAGTTTCTTAAAATCGCTTGGTATTCTGGTAAACCTTCATTCTTATAACTCTTTGTTAACTATAATTCAAAATTTATATCTTACTTTGATTTTTCTTTTATTCTTTCGTAGACTGGAAAGCTTTCTTATGCAGTTGCCTCTGACTTAGTTAGGAGATGTGAGAGCTTTGAAAAGAAAAACTCCAAGCTTAATAAGTTGGTAGAGGAATCTCGCAGCAAAAATAAAGAACTAGAAGCTGAGATTGCTAAACTTCGCAAGAAGAACAAACAGTTAGAAGTAGATTCCTCCACTCAACAAAATAAAATATCCAGCCTTCAACAGGCGAATGACCAACTTTATGGTAAGTAGTATTCCTGCTTCTCCTCTAATCCTCTTCCCATAGCTTTCCCTTATTTGATTAATCATTTTTGCAGACATTTACGGTCTTTCTGATGAAGCCACATTTCTTCGCACCTTTCCCCACACTATGGATGATGATACCCTTCTCGAACGTCTTAATATTTCTTTAACTAGTTATACCAATGATAGAACAAATTCTCTTTCTTTAAACGAACTCAGGTCCAAATTCCATATCTTAGAAATTGACCATAGAAGCAGTTTAAAACTAGCTCACGAATTAAAACGTCGTTATGAGGTCCCCGTATATATAACTGATTACAGTTTATGAAATGCGCTATGTGGGACTAATATACATTGTTCAACCCATGTATTAAATTGGTATATATGATTCATCTCTAGCTGCTTCGAGCCATTTAAATCATCCAAATTAATTGTCATTCACGGATGCAATTCCCTCGGATTTTACAAAAAACAAGATACCCCAGATCAAACCAAGTTTTCGGTCCTAAGTCTTCTTGGAGACAAGATTCCAGATCAAACAAGATTCACACCGGCTAGTTCTGACCGAGATACAAAACGAGAAATCAAATTAAGACCGAGAAGAACAGATAGAAAAAGATAGCGAAACCACTGGAATTGAAAGTTAGGGTTTTGAAAGGAGTTGTTGTTAATGTTGAATCAACAAATGGAAAATCGATGAAATTGAAGACAACGGATGGATTTGTTAGAGTATGTTGAAGAATGGGTTTTGAATCAATGAAGAATTAGTAGGTTCGATCTGATATGGTATAGCAGTCTGTGGTGGTTAAAGAACTTTGATACATGAGATGGTGAAGGTTCCGGTGGTTTATGTTGGGTAGAAGAAGGTGGATTTATTACTGCCATGATTGTATCAAGTCGACAAATGATACAAATTCAAGAGAGAGCTTATAACTGCATTATCGAGGGGAATGGGCTTAAAGCCTACATATAACGAATCGTATTAAGGGAAACCAACCTAGTTGACTGGAACGGGAAATACCAAGATCTAGATTCAACACGAGAATGAACACAACAATGACCACTGGAAATACCAAGATCTAGATTCAACACGAGAATGAACACAACCATGACCCAGTAGTAAGTCCAAGAAAAAAAAGGGTCAGTAGGGCCAACGTTACAGGCTATTACACATTCCTTCCTTGTCATATGCACCCCACCCCTTAGCATGCCAATGCCACCCTGCTTAAGGAAATAATTTAATAAATTATCGGATGTCCTTAAGGACGCGCATTCTGGCAGGTCCCCATATATATACCAAATTACAGTTTATGAAATATATGATGTGGGACTAATATACATTGTTCAACACATGTATTAAATTGGTAATATCTGCTTCGAGCCATTCGTCATCCAAGTTTATTCTCATTCACGAATGCAATTCCTTCAACTGAGTTTACAAAAACAGCATACCCAGATCAAACCAAGTTTCGGTCCCTAGCCTATGCTTGGCCTGCAGACAAGATTCCAGATCAACGGATTCACACCTAGCTAGCTAGTTCGACCGAAATACAAAACGAAATCAAATTAAGACTGAGAAGAAGAGATAGAAGAAGATGGCGAAACCATGATATCGATGGTTGTTTCTAACTTTCAAATGGGTTTCTGGAATTGAAAGTTAGGGTTTTGAAGGGTAATGTTGAATCAACAAATGGATTTTTTAAGGGGATGAATGGTGTGGTCTAGTAGCAAGCTGTGTACATCTAGTTTACATAATGTCACCTCTGGCTTCCAGGATTTGGATGTTAGTTTAAAATTATATATACACCCCATTTGGGAGCTAAATCTGTTGGATTGATTGCAATGGTTCTGGTGCTTGATTCCGTGATATGTCTTGTTGCCTGTCAGGTGTTGCTCTTGTACTCGCCGATGTCAGTTTACAAGAATTTTTCTATGATCAAGTTCCCAATGAGCTAAAGGGTCTGGGCCTTCCCCTGTTCGGGACCATGTTTGGCATAGGACATTTCCTCAATGTCCATATATCCGTCGTTCGTAATGAATCGACCCGGGCTAAAATTGATTAATCGACGATGAAAATTCAATGAATCGACCCGGGCTAAAAATTTGATGATTTTGATTAGATTTGTATATAATCGGGGTTAGATGATCATAAATTGATGAAGAAGAGAAGGAGAAAAATTGTAGAATAGAGGAAGAAGAAATGTAGATTAGTTATAATTTTAATTAGGTAATGATTTAAATTAAGTTATATTTATAGTGGTGGTGGTGGTTGGTGGTGGTGGTAGTGGTGGGCGGCGGCGGCGGTGGTTATATATATATATATATATATATAGGTGGTTATTAGGTTACTTTTAAATTAAATTAGATTAAGGGTAGGTTAGTCATTTCCTCACTTTAGGACACCCCTTATAACTATAGAGAAGGTGGCCTAATAAGATCATGATCCCAAAAAAAACCATGGTCCAAAAAAATGATTCTAGGACATTTCCTCAATGTCCATATATCCGTCATTCGGAAGGCAACCAGTGCAGGAGGTCAATACACGGATGGATTGCAGAAAACCTGAACTCAAGCGCATTCAGATTACTTTCTATCTGGACTTGGTGTAGTTGAACTAGTTGCATTCTTGTGTTTCTATAGAGAACTTCCAATGTAAAATCGGTGTCCAAGAAAAGGTAACTTCTGCTAAGAAAAATGATATCTTGTGTCCGCAAAATCTACAGAAGCGACATTAAACATCGTACCATCATTTGCTTCACCAATCAAAAAAAAAAAAAAGTCTTTTTCTTTTCTTCAGTCCAATAGCAAAGGAAAAAAGAAGTTCGGCAAGATTGTTTTCCTTGGCAGTTAAATCTTATTACCATCAAAGAAAGGCCTATTCGATATGTGCCCCACTCCCTGTAAATAGCAAAGGTTTGCCTAACTCAAAATCAAGATTCCCAATAATAAAAAAATGGGATGTCATGCCATGCCATGTTTCAACCTCACTACCAAGGAGTAGGGACTCGAAATCAGAGAGTTTTGCTTGCAAAACCTCCACACAAACTGCCCAATTAAACTCCCTAAAAACTGTCCTCTCACATGTTTTATATTATGGGGCCCGTAAATGACCCCCTACTAACTCCAAAAAGTGCGGGTCTCGGCCCTACAGTGTGAGAGGGCAGTTTTCATCGATTTCTTTGTGGGCGGTTCATATAGAAGCACTGTTTTTGCTTTATGCCAAAAGCTTGAAAGAAGATTGACTTGTTGGCTGGCTCAAAACGCCATTAGGCACCACCAATGCAATTTTACTTTCTGAAACGGCTTCAAGATGAAATTGATTCTTTACATTAAAAAAAAAAAAATTGTTTAGCTCGGAAGACATACCAATGCAAGAATTACCAGCATGTGACCAATGCTACATTCCAACGCCCATGTTTAATAGCAACTTGATGCAAACATTCAAAATTGCTAATGCAGGTGACCGAATTCTGGGTTGTACCAAGCTATTTTGTTGTATATGAAAAACTGTTTTGTTTTATTTGAAACACAAAATTGGTCAAAAAGACCAAAATCAATAATTCTTTGGTGAAAAACACTTGGTTTTGATCTTTTGTTTAAATAATAAAATTTAAAAGATCTTGTTTAAATGGACAAAAATTTAAAAATAGGCGGGATGTAACCGGTTTCATCCTTGTCCATTTTCAAATATTTTTTCTTATTTTTATTTTACACGGATGCATCCAGTTTTCATCTTTGCTATTTTTTTAAGCATAAGCCGGGGATGAATCCAGTTTCATCCTTGTTATTTTTTTGGCTATTTCACCCGGTACTTTTTTACTCGTCCATTTGAACCGTGTTTTAAATTTTTTTGGACAAATGACCCATTTTCTCGATTTGAAACTTGGTACACCCGTCCCCCATTAGCAGCCTTGCAAACATTGGTGTGCTTTTTTCTTTTGACTATCACCTACAAGAAGCCTAGTTAGTAATTCTCCGAATTATTCCCGAATGATTCGCGTACGTATCCGAACTGACCGAATCCGAATGATACTTCCGAACTATTTGAACTCCGAACCTAGTTTCCGGATTATATGGACCTTACGAATGATTCGCGAACGTATCCGAACTGACCGCATCCGAATGATATTTCAGAACTAGAACTTCCATAGGTAACTGTCTGACCAGAGTTCTGTTGATTGGTTTTTGTTTGATTTTGTATATACTTTATATTTAAATACAATTATTCAGTTAAAATTTCATATTGGTAGTTGTTTAACCAGTGTTTTATGTGTTGATTTTTGTTTAAAAGTCTATAAACTCGTTTTATAATACATTTATGCGATTAAATTATTTACTTCTTGTTAAATAATCACGCTAAAATATTTTTTTCCATCTTATAAATCATATACAAATAAAATTAGTCTCGTAATAAGGTCATAATACTTATCAATTTATCATATATGTAAGACGAATTTTAAGTGCCGAACTCACATTTATAAAACGAATATGCACGTGCGTATGTCGTTCCGAACTCCCGTCCAGAAAAAGAACCGTTGACCGGATTTTGACCGAATCCGACCTATTCAAATCAGTATAATTCCGTGCGTATGCGATTCGAACTACTACCCACGTATCCCGAATTGCTAACTAGGACAAGAAGTTGACTCATTGTTTATTTACTTCAATGCTAAGGCTCTCTCTATTGTCTTCTGTACGTGTCCACCGTCTTTTACTAAACTACCCTCGCTGATTTCTCTATCAAACCTATGTAATAAAGGGTGATACCGTAACTTGATTTCACTACGGAAAGCCAGCTCTTCCGTTTTCTCTATTCAGATTCTTTTTCACCTCCGCCATGATCTCTGAAACACCTCTACTACCATGAAAGGAACACAACGGCAACGAAAAAATCTGAGACCTAACATCAGATTTCAATCCAACAAGTGGAATCAGAAGACAACAACTCAACATCAAAAGGGGAAATTATAATACTATTCAGATGTTGCGCTGTTGTTAGATTTTAAGGTTACAGGTATTAAGAAAAGGATAATTGAGGCAGGAATTGGATTAAGGTATTTTTGATTCTTTGCACTTCTGAAATTGTTGATTCCGTTAATCGTTTTCCCCACTATAACATTTGGGGTATGAGTATCTGATTTTATATAGTTTTGTAGTTGGGTTTTTGGATACGAGTTAAAGAAATCAAAACCTCTTAATTTTAGTTTGGGGTTTAACTGTTTGATATTTTTCCAGACTACTAATTGTTTGTTGAAATGCCTAATACAAAATAATGTTCAGTTTTGCTTTTGTTCTTAAAACAAGTCGTGTGTTTATATAAATACTGTGTTCTTTCAGTTGTGCTTTAGAGGTACAATGTATTGAACCAAGAGTGGGTGGTAATGGAATTTACACAGGCTCAAGGAGTTCACGTGAGGGTTACAAGACACATTCTTATTGAATTTCTTAATGTCAGCTTCACAGCTTGCAAATCTTAGAAACAAAACACTGTACATGAGTCTCAGTTTAACCATACTTTAGGAATGCATGAGTTTGTCAGGAATGAATGTTTGACGTTCAGTAAGGATCCATTGCCGTTGAATAGCCATAAAATGTATGTCCAACCCCCACCTGTATTGATCACTCTTTATACATATTCTTTGCCTTCTAATACTGGGTTTGAAGATGATAGATGGAGTATATAATATTTTGTGTCGCGAGAATTTATGGAAGTTTGTAGATTAGTTTTTAAAATTGTAAAAACAGATGATAAAGTGTATTTGTTCGCCTTTTTATTTTGTGTTTGTTGCATTTTATGATATGAAACATTATAGCCTTCTCGCTGAGGTGTATAGTATTTTGTACATTTGAGTGCATGTTGCATGCAAATAATGGTGGCGCAGCGAGTGCTTCTCCTACATCTGCCTCATGAGTAATTTTGATTCTTGGTTCTTTAAATTGAGTAGTTTTCTTTTATCCAGGAATTTGCCCCGGATTGATGTATGAATTGAATTTCTTTTTGATGACTAAGTTTCCACCACCTCCTTTTTAAATTGCAGCTGTCAAATGTTGTTTCCTATTAACGGTAATGTAAAGGGTTCAAGGCTTTACTTTTACATGCGCAGATTGAATATAAACATCATCAATCTACTGTCAAAAGTGCATGAGTTTGTCAGGAATGTACGTCCGCTTCCAACTAGGATCTACTGCTATTGAAGGGCCATAAAAAATGTCAGATTACTGCCATGCAATCACCCTCTTTCATTCACAAATTTTGCTTTGTTCTTCTGATCCTTCCTATACATCATCCGGTGACTGTACGGTACTGCGGTTTTAGTCTTGATCCTCTGCCAGATCACAATATATATGCTGACAAAGAATGTTGTGAGAAGAAACTCTTTGGGTCTTGATGTTGATAGAATGCTTGAATTTCTTAAAATTAGATGTTGTACACTGTTCAGTATTTCTTTATTATCCAACATAAGTATCTTCGTTAACTACTTTCATAGAATTAATTGATTTGATGCTAACCAGACACTGATTTGGAACGTTAGTCTTTATGTCGTATTTTGTACCATTTTACAATTCTCTCTTTTTTTTTTTGGCAGCTTCCGAATTGCTAAAGCATTAGATTTGCTCGGTAGGCGCATCGCGCGTGCGGTTTCACAAGTCAGAATAAACAGTTGTGGAAGAAGAAGAATTTGATTCAAAGAAAATGTTAAGAGGAGGAGGAGGATCTTTGTTATCGAAGCTAAAGAGTCTAGTTCTACACAAAAAGAAGCATCAACAATACCTAGAATTCTTCCGGATGATTTATATCTTGAAATCTTTATAAGATTACCGGTGAAATCAACAATTACATGTAAGTGTCTTTCTAGGCATGGCTTTCCATAATTTCAACCCCGATTTCGTTAAGTTACATCTTAATCATGCACTCAAAATCAACAAGTACTCTAGGTTCATCATGCTTAGTTGTTATTGTAGAAATATTCTAATTTACAATATAACAAGAGAGTCGTTATTCTCTACCAGTAAGAACTTTTATGATAACGCGCATGTAATGGAGCATCATCACCCATTTAAATCTGCAGAGTTAGTTGGTATGGTCGGTTCTTGCAATGGTTTGGTCTGCCTACAGCACCGGGACAAGGGAACACAATTCTTTAGTCTTTGGAATCCAGCCACTAAAGAGTATAAAAGGATACCTGATCCACCTGACTTACAAGACTACTACTACTACTGGCGAACATATTTTGTTATGATTACAGAATGAGGATTACAAGTTAGTTTATGGTGTAGATACTGCTACTACTTTTTCAGTGTATGTCTACAGGTTAAGATCGAATTCATGGAAGAGCTTTCTAACTAAACCATATTACTTGATTACAAAGATAATGTGTTTGTTAATGGAGCTCTTCATTGGATAGCTCAAAACCCCGAAGTTATTGTTTCATTTAATATTAGCGATGAGAGCTTCAAAGAAATACGAATTCCAGGAGATATAATGGATAAAAATTACCTCTCGCTTGGCGTTTATTTTTGGAAGTGTTGGAAGGGTGCCTTTGTGTTTATGCCCTGTGGTAACGGAAGCATGGGTGATGCGGGAATATGGAGTTTGGGAATCTTGGGAGAAACATCAAAACAAGACTTCAATAGATATGGTCACCTGAAGTGGTCTTCCGAGGATGGTGAGTGTCAAATATACAAAAAAGACTATAATTTAATTTTATATGGCTCGAAGTATTCAATCTCTAGAAGAGTGCTAAACGTTGGTGATAAATGTATCAGCGATGTAGACAATTACGTCGAAAGCCTAGTTTCACCAACAGCGGTGCTTATTTGGGGAGAACACGAAGAAGAGGCCTATGGAGAAAAAGGAGTATGTGCTATTAGTCCTTATTATGTCTGTCCTTATTTGGGGATTTTTGGAGACTGATCTTGATCTTTTCGTATTTATTTTTTGATGAAATTTTTTCTCTGACAGACCGAAAAATTCTGGTATGTGTCATTCTTCGGATCTTCAATCAAATGTCACAAGGGTGGCGGCTCAAATGATAGTGTATATGGGTGGAACCGACCCATTGGCAATCCTAACTGAAGCCCTGTACCAGAAACTTCTACCACCTCAAGGGCGGCTCAGAACAACCATTGCACTATTTCCTGCGAAGAAAGATGGTCCAAAACCGAAACCTAATAAAATATCTCGCTCTGAAAATCATCTTCTATCGTTGATGGCGTCTTCGATTCTACTTAGATCAGCTAGATCTGCTCTTAAAGCTGCTAATATAGCTTCCAGATGCGTAAGTTTTTGTTTACTTGACCTCTAATTTGATTTAGGCAATTGTTTGATAGCTGTGTGATGCTAAAATTGAGGTTTTTTCTTACCTGTTGGGAATAGATTGTCAGATGCAATTGTAGCCAGGCATGACGGAGGTTTTTCATAATCGCTAAATTTTTATTTCTAGATTCATAAATATATGCAGATTGATGATGTGTTTTAATAATGCCAGGATAGTAAGGTGCTCCTTGGTATTCATGATAATCATGTGGATAGTAATTCCCATTCACTTTGCAGCTGCCTGCAACTGGTGCAACGGCTTGGACTGCTGCGCCTGTACCATTGAATCAGAGATTGGGGAGTGTGGCCACAATATTCAGGTTTGCGTCGTTCCTTTTGCGATGAATTGGTACCTTGTTAATTTGTTGTCAGCTACTTTTGCTCATTACTAAATGTTATGTTCATGTGCAGCTCAGGATACCATGGTAATCGAGAATTGGCACTAAAAATTGCAAGGGAACGTGCAGCTGTGAAGGTAACTGATGATATCATCAATTCCGAGGATAAGCTCCTCGCTCTGTTTTTGAGGTGGTTATCGATTAATGAACACCATTTCGATGTGGATGATAGAAAAGCTTTCAAAGAGAGATTTGAAATCTTCAAAGAATCTGCTCGCCGTGTCCATAAACATAACCAAACCAAGTCTTCCTGCATTCTTGGATTAACCTATTTTCAGATTTGACTCAGGATGAGTGTGCAGACATGTCGTTTAAGGTCTATCCAAAGAAAGAGGTCAAGAAAAGAGGTCTATATCGGATTGTCGGATTGTTGAATGAGTTTTAAGTCTATATAAAATTCAGGTTCATGGTGATAATAATTAATACTGTTGGACGAGACAACTTATATGGCTGGGACTCATCAGGTTCTGGAATGCGTTCTTTAAACCCGAGGAAATCTGACAGCTTGTGTTTGATATTTCCATGAATTACAGGAGGATTTGATAATATATCTTGCAATTATATTTTATTTCTTTAGCTACAATTTTCATCCTCGTCTTCCAGTCCAGAGGCTTCTTAATGGGCGGAAGATCTAAAACAAAAACAATTCTATCAATGCACAAAAAGAGTTAAGTTAGTAGGTCATAACCTTAACTGGTCGCCGTTATCCATAGAAGCTAGGTATGATTAACTTGTCTAACTGCAACAACCTGTTCAGGCTAATGGATATTACTAGCCTTCAACTTTCCACTGCTCTAACTGAAATTCAAATCTGAATTTTTGTTTTCCATATTCTGCTTTCTTCTAGAGATTTATGAGTTAGTGAGAGATCCTGACTGAGTTCAATATCAAGACCCTCCACCAGCTGCAAGCTATGTTGTAAAGGGCGAGAGCCTTTGGGGCTTAGGCGCCAAGGCGCACTAAGCGCCGGGCTGGCGCCTGGAAAAAAAAGCTCCCACGCGCCAAAGTAAGCCTGTAAGGTGGAGTTTTCCAATTTTTCCGCTGCGCGGGCGCGCTCGCCTTGCCTAGCACCTTTTTAAAACATAGGCTGCAAGCTTTGGTACATAAACTGTCAAATCCTCTGAATGATACACCTGTAGAGATTTGATTTTCTTGATGAGAGTCTATATCTTGTTAGTAGTGACGTGCAGGAATTCCTTTGTTTCCAAAACTCCCCAAACCAACAAAAAAGTTAAAATTTCGCATTTTTGCCAATCTCCAGTGCAATTTGAAGGCTTCTATGTTCCCATGTAGCTGCTATAACCATTGTCATGGCAGAAATAGATATGCCACCACCAATTCTCCCGAAGTATAGTTATGTCGTTGGATTTTCCAGTAAAAATCTTGGAATGAAGAAGATACAGACATATCTGAGAAAGATTTATAATGAAGCTGGGGGTATCTGAAAATCTGGTCTATCGTGCTCCCTTGCTTAATAAAGAAGGTAAGAACTTGAGCGTGCCCTGTTAAACATATAATCCATACCGAACGGAACCAATACAGCCTTTACAACTTCGACCTTATTAGTAGACGCTGTGCCAGCTTTCCATATCCCTGTGTGTTATTGGTAGTTGGATCCACTTGACTAGTGATTGCCGATGATGATGGCATTGGTTATTCGGGTTCACTTTATCTATCTGCATCCTTTTTCAGCGATAGGATTATATTCCAGGGATGAAGAAAACAACAAGAGCTATTACCATTTACATGCATAAAATTCCAACTGCAAGACCCTAACCCAAATTATCTTGGACGTAGCTCAATATCATCAAGTGAGAACTGCATGATCCAATAGATAGCCACCAATTAAAGAATGGACTAATAGACGTGGATTCATGAGAATTTAGTTTGTCAAATTGGTCTGCACTGAAAGCTAGTACGCTTGTCTTGTATCCGCTTATATCAGTCATTCTGAACGCAAACTAGTGCAACACGGATAGCAACATGAACCAAGCGCATTCAGATTTACTTTTATTGGTTTCTAGCTGGACTCAGTGTAACAATTTTTTATTTTTATTTTTTCTAGATCAACAACATATAAAGCAGTTCTCTTGGCCAAGTGGAGTTGGAAATACACTGAAGAGAAAAGTCATTCAATTGAAGACAACGACTGACAGTGAGGATTTATACCCAAATGACTGGAACATGATAGGGGGGGTTCTGGAAGTCGATTCAGCAAGAAAAATATCTGATTCAGTCCAATGCATCAATCAAATTGTTAATGGCAGAAAAGTTCAAGTTATGGCAAGATGCAACTACTGACAGTTCTTTAAGCATATACAACAAAAGAGGGGTTGTGAAATTGCAGCCCTGATGGCTTAAGTTGTAAGTCACGTCTCATTTTTCCTGCAATTAAAAACAATTACGTATGAAGCTGTAGATATTGTCCCAACAGTAGCAAAATATAAAGGGATATCAAGTTATCCGGTCATTTGGAAACTCAATTATCATCCAAAATTTAAAACCAATGGAAAAGAAATTCAAGTATTTGTTTCCATCCAACCTGAACCCAACTGGACTTCGTTCGGAGCATCACGCACTAGATATTATTAGCAACTTAAGAGGATTGTCTCTTAGAGTTAAATTAGGAAACCCTATACTTGTAGGAAAGTTTAATCCTTGTTAAGGAATGTATCCAGTCTTATTGATATGTATAAATAAATAGCCATAAAGAGAACTAGAGAAAATACACCATAACTAAAAGACTTCTCTTTTTCTGCTTAGGCTTTATAAATTCCAACCTATATACGGTGATATATAAAAGAGTCCAATTTTACCGGCCTGTGAAGAAAGAATTCTATTATCAATCGGAGAAAAGAAAAACTCACATACAAGAAGTAAACTCACATTTATTAAGAGGAGGAGGCTTTTATTTATCAGAATTTGATCCGAGGAAATGTTAGGAGGAGGAGGATCTTTGTTATCCAAGCTCAAGAGTCTAGTTCTACACAAAAAAAGAAAAAGCAATACCAGGAATTTTTCCAGATGATTTATACCTTGAAATCTTGATAAGATTACTGCAAAATCAACATTTACCTGTAAGTGTGTTTCTAAGACATGGTTTTCCATAATTTCCAACCCGATTTCGTTAAGTTACATCTTGATTGTACACTCCAAATCAACAAGTACTCTAGGTTCATGCTTAGTTGTTATGACCGTAAGATTCAGTCCAGTTCGTATGTATAATATAACAAGAGAGTCATTTATTCTCTACCCGTAAATTTTATGATAAAGCGCATGTAATGGAGCATCATCACCCATTTAAATCCGCAGAGTTAGTTGGTATGGTCGGTTCTTGCAATGGTTTGGTCTGCCTACAACACCGGGACAAGGGAACACAATTCTTTAGTATTTTTGGAATCCAGCCACTAAAGAGTATAAAGGATACCTGATCCACCTTACATACAATTACAAGTCTACAACCCGCTAGCATATTTTTGTTATGATTACAAGAATGAAGATTACAAGTTAGTTTATGGTGTAGATACTCTACTAATTTTTCAGTGATATATGTCTACACGTTAGGATCGAATTCATGGAAAAGCTTTCAAACTAAACCATATTACTTTGGTGACAGAGTTAGTGTGTTTGTTAATGGAGCTCTACATTGATAGCTCAAAACCCCAAAACTGTCGTTTCTTTTAATATTAGCGCATTTAGAGCTTCAAGGAAATACAAATTCCAGGATACATATAACCTCTATACTTCGCGTTTAATTTTGAAAGTGTTGGAAGGGTGTCTTTGTGTGGTTCCTGGGATGTACAATGCGCCTACAGAAGCATGGGTGATGCATGCATATGGATCTTGGGAATATTGGAGGAAACATCAAAACAAGACTTCGAATAGATATTATCACATGCAGTGGTCTCCGCAGAATTGTGGTCTAATATACCATGACGACACTGATTTGGATTCATGCAACGTGCATCCAAGTGCTATAAGAGTACTACTGCGTCGTAGTTTTGAAGTCAGAAATGTAGACAACAATTACGTGGAAACCCTAGTTTCACTCAACACCGGTGCTTATTTGTGCTTATTTGAGTTTTTAAGTCAAAATGACTCCGTTGTGGCTGATGCAGCGAGCCAGAGTATATAAGAAATTGGGTAAAATGGGAAATTTCTATGTCTGCACGTCTGCACCATCTTGTAAAATGGGACTGAAATGTTTTGTAAAAATTTCCTGTTTAGAGTTTCAGACTGCTGGTGGAACTAACTGTTAATGATGTCGCTTGCTGTCAGTTGTTTCTATGCTTTCTTTTGCGATCGCGAAAAACCTTCTATACTATTCCTGATTGTCAGATCTCTCTTTGTTACTCTCTCTCCGTCTCATTATATAGGCGGAATTTCCATTTTTCCTCAGACAGTGAAGTCCAAATTTCAAAACGGTTTTTTACTTGTAATGCTTATTTATTTGCTTGAGAATCATCACAATGGAGTATATATCTCTAGCATTGGGAATATAATTAGGGATAAAACAGGAAAAAGCATAGAAATGTATAAAATCAATAAAAGTTTCTTAATCTGAGAGAATTGGTCCCTCCGCCTATATATGTGGTACGGAGGGAGTATTAACATCTACGCCATTGAATGTTGGGTTTTAATTTTCCAAAATTTCTTTCTTTTTGTTGGTGCCATATCAGAATCGTACACTCGAGCTACCAAAAGGTTCATTTCAAGCCCTCTCGCTAAGGATAGGCCACTACATTAGCAACAGACGTAAAGGGATATATAGAGTTATCCGGTCATTTGGAGACATCCAACATCTAAAACCAATGGCAAAAAATTGTATTTGTGCCCATCCAGCTAAACGCAAATGGACTTTGTTTGGAATGTAAAGGGAAATAATCATTTCAACGAGTGTTCGAGAATTTACATCCCGAAAATAATGTACTAGTAATTGAAACTCTGGGCAACGTAAAACCCGATACAAACAAAAAACACAACTTGAAATCTAAGATTCTGCATGGTAAAAGATAGTGATGAAGCTGCAAATCTTTCTCCTATGGCCATCATCTGAAAGCCTTCAAAAATTCGGACAAGAAGAAACTAAACTGAAAATAGATATATTGTAAACTATAACTACACCTGAAATTACTTAAGAAAATGCTGGGAGTTGAGCTATCAAGTGTGTGATGCATAGCAGAGTCAAGTAATGGAGACCACCATTGTCAGTTTGATCGTAGTGACATAGAAACGTCAACATAATTTCTCTACAAGTCTGAACTGCATTCTTCATGGATTGATGCCCGAGTGGTTAGTGATGACGGACTGTAAATTCGCCGGCTATATATCTATGCCGGTTCAAATACCCAATGGCCCGGCCACCCCTTTGTAACTCCATAAAACAGGATTTTGCTCGCTCAACTGCCAGCCAAAAGAAGTTATAAGTACCAGGACTGGTGGTATCCACCTTAGATCTTTTGAAGCCTTCACGGAATTCTACCTGAACTGACGGGAGACTAGACTTCCAACAAAAGTAGTCGCGTCAAAACGTTTTGGCATGCAGGGGATATCAAGAGTCACAAGTCTTCCACTTTTTGGGTTATATGAGACTAAAGCTTCGTTGCCTCTAGAACGTGTACCATGTAATAGAATCTCGCAATTCTTCTTATCGAGATAATGCAGGGGGGATAATCTATCAAAACTCAACTTATCTACCGAAAGGCTGAAAATTTTGGTCCAGAATCTATGACTCCATAATCTGTCATCACCATAGTTGATGTTTCTATTCTCATATGTAGCATGCACTAATAGGTAAAGGTCCTTTCCCAAGACACCCACTTGCATATGATGATACGAGTATGATTCGTCGTTTAGATAGCAACTGGGCATTTGGATCTCTTGTGTTCGCACTTCAGCTACATTGAATGCCACTATAACTTTTGTGCTTTGTATCCAATGGATGATTCCATTTGAAGTCTTGTCAGAGACGTTAGCGCGATATATGTTATAGGTATGTCTCCAACATTTTCCATGTACTTGTTTTCGAACCTAATCTACAAACCCAAACTTGAGAACAAGTATTATAAGGTATGCCACGTTGTTTGTAGGCCACTATTTTGAACAACTTGTAATCATCAATTTTCCAATCGTAATAAACCCCAGATCTGGAATATGACTTGTTACCAATTGATGATGATGTTGGTGTCGATATTCTCTTGAACTCAAGAGTTGATGGGTTCCACAAGATCACTTTACCCTCACGAAGATTACCGGTGTGTGTACGCCGATTAGGCCATCACATGAAGCAACAGGCACTGATGAACCAGATGGGCAGCAGATGGGAGATTATTTTGAACAGGCATATGGTAGATGAGGATGTCACGTCAAAATCTAGGGTGTAATAACAATCTATGGTATCTGAATCCGGTATGTGTCTAATTAAGACACTAAACTTGTTGTTTCAATAGCATGTTGAAGATGCGTCTTAATAAAGTTTGTATTCTTGAACAATTCATACCAGGGTTTGCATACGCACCTGAAACGGAGAGATGGATTTGACTGATAACTTGAAGTATAACATCTTCGGGAAGGCTCGCCATTTTACAACAACTGAAAGAAAACAGACAGAAATTTTTGACATTTCAAAATCAATCAAAAGCTACGAAATAATACTAGATGACTGCTGTCACAATGACGGCCGACAAAGAAACTAACCAGACCAAAGATCAAGCAAGCGACATTTCGCAAAACAATCGAATTTAAGCGACATTAGCAAAACAATCTAGATTTTACGTAAAAAATCACAATTCTTCCATCATTTTTATCTTTTTCCACCAAACTCACCACCATTGACTTCAATTTCGATTCTTTCTCTAGAAACACACACATACCAACTCTTTCACTGTCAAATCAGCCTACCAAGCCCCAATTTTTCAAAGCAGAATTCAACACTGATATTTACTAGACTCCTAGTATTCAGCACAACAATTAAATTTATCAATGAGGTAAGAATTAACCGATTGATCTTTACAACACTCCTAGTATATTCGTGCAGTAAAACCTTTGGAGTTGATACTATCACAAGATCAACAATTGGAGAGAGCAAATATTTGGCATATACAACTGACAACAAAGAGTAGCTTAATTACCAAATTGAATTGATCAGCTACTTTTCCCGAATTTGGAAGAGTAATAAGTCCGCAGAAGAACAATTAAGAACCTCTAACATAAAAACACTAGGCCAACTTATTTTAATATGTCGAATTGAACATAAAGTCACAGACATGAGTATCAAACGACAACATAAGACATGCGTATCAAACGGACAACATAAGGCGAGCACTGAATGGAAGAGAAACCTGATTGAAGAATCGCCAGATTCCATGTTCTGGGCCTTCCAGTATAATTGCCTATCAATTCCCGTACACTACAGTTCAAAATTCCACTTGGAAGATTATTGGGATATTGAATGTCTTAACAGCCGTTGAAATCGGTTATGGCATTTCATTGGCTGTTCACATGGAGGACAGATACGACTAGCTCAATTTTATGCAAACAATGAACTTTTCGGGAGCGATTTTCAAGTTCGGAAATGTCCAAGAAAAATAACACCTATGCTTGAACTGTACACCCTCGAAAGGTTGAAGAATAACTCCTACTATCCTACGTACCGAAATCAAATGATTACAGAGGCCATAGAAGTCTGTCATACAAAAGAAAAATCGTGATAGTTTGTATTCATTAGTTTTTAACCATAGATTTCCATTCCTATATATAGGCAACCTAGTTTCCTGATTGTTAGAAGCAAGACAGATTTGGGGTGTTTGGCCGAAAATATGTTGGATTTGAATAATAGGGTGAAATCTATGCTATGTTGGCGGACGTGACCAAAACTAAATGTATTTTGGTATTTGGACGTTTCTGCCCTTACCTTTTTTATTTTATCACCTGTTTTTCCCCGGCCGTACCCAACATCGATTTTTTATTTTTATTTTTTTTATTTTTTACGATTCTGGATTATTATTTGACTGTGGCTTACGTGGAGTGTTGAGATAGCACATCTAGACACCGTATAATGTCGAGAGGATAGGCATAAGGACGCCATCGGAGTCCCGACATCAACTTTTGTGGAGTCTGACACCTTTGCATATTTGGATCTCATTATCGTTTCTAAACGTGATTGTAAAACATTATACAAATCATTAGTGAAATACTTATCATTAATCGGCCTCGATGTTCGATGTTGTTACTCAAATTTTTATTTCTCGTCATACTCTTCACTTCTATTTCTTCAACTTCGGCTCTCTCCAAAGAGCTCATTTTTCTTCTTCCACAGAACACACACCACACCCATCTTCTTCTTCTTCCCTTCCTATTGATGTTCTTCTTCTCGTTTTGTTATTTCCTTTTACGGTCATGTTCATCATCATCATGCAGTGTCTTCAATAGAGATACGAGTCTAAACTCATCTATAAGTTCATTTCATTATAAGTTCCACTTTGATCTCGTGATCTCGGTATGAAAAAAATCCGTCTTCCTAAAATCTTGATGTAAACCTAGAAATTGGATTTCTAATCTTTTTCCCCATTTTCACTCTTACCGCCCGGATATAGATTGAAAATTAGGCTAGGGTTTTGATGTTTTATATGTTTATGCATCTTTGATGTTTTCTTTGGGTTCAATTTCATCTTTGATGATAATGTTAAAACTGATAAATTTTGATTTTGATTTCATTTTGGGGCTAGGCCGTAAAAGAGGGTTTAATAGGCGCTTTCTTAGTGTTAGATTAAAATTTTGATTACGAAATTATGCCACTGTTTGATTTTGGTTGTTAGGGTATTTATATGTTTATGCATCTTTGATGTTTTCTTTTGGGTTCAATTTCATCTGATGATAATGTTAAACTGGATAGAAATTTTGATTTTGATTTCTTGGGTTTAATAGGCAATTTCTAGTGTTAGATTCGAATTTTAAGTTACGTAAATTATGCCACCGCTTGATTTTATTGTTCTGATTTTAAAGAGGAATTTAACAAACATCTGATATGGTTGTACATATCAATAACAAACTAGCATGTTTGTACTTACTAGGTACTTCTCTCATACCGTGTAACTGTGATGAATTTTTAATATTTTGATGTTACTATGTTGAATTTTTGGTGATCGATGAACACTCATTTTTGATAGAACAATTCTCGGACATGTATGAGATGGTTAAAGTGTTTCTCAGCAGAGCTCCTGCCTCTCTAGTAGTGTTGGTGAAGCAAGACTCTCTTAAACTATAAAATCACCGCTATAAGCAATAACCGTGGTGAAGACATGAAGAGAGGACTAGGTATCACCATCACCGACAAGCGGTCTCACCTGGTTGTAAACGGGAAATTGAGGCGGTTAGAGGTTCTCTCCGGTCACTACACCACACACTGGTCAGCACAAGAATATGCTTATAGAACACTACCAGAACGCAGGCAAAGAATTGAACCCGATACAAATGGTGGTTTTTGTATTATTTTTTTGCGCTCGGCGTATCTTTACAAGGATTCAAGTCTTGGTGTAGACCCGCATTTGCCGTGGTATGGTATGCATCTAAGTGGGGAACGCAGAGGAACTCTATTTTCTGCGATCGGGTATGATGCCAATGGAAAAATGTACTCTATTGCGCTTGCCATCGCTTGATTTCCGGAACGGTGATTCCTGCTTATGGTTCATGCAAAAGTTATTCGATGCATTGGTCACGAGTATTCGGTGGAGAAAGGATCTAGTTGTGTGTCAGACAGATCGGCGAAGCTTCAATCAGCCGATCGATGAAGTGTTTCCCGAAGCATGCCATTTGACTGCATGCGTACTCATATTAAAGGTATCTAACAACAACACTTTATAGTCATGTTACATTTGTTAGAAACTCATCTCCTTTAAAGTTTAACCTTGAGCTATGTAGCGCGGATGTAGCTCTGGTAGCGACTTTGCCGATGTAGTATACATATAATATTGAGGACTTCGCCACGCTAAGGCATTTATGAGAGC